>JAVJAQ010004911.1:139308-257431 GCA_032362365.1 Zygogramma bicolorata | reverse complement strand
TACAAGCTTTGTCCACAAGATTTACACTTAATGACAATAAAGTATATTTATTATTATTATTATTATTAAGCCTAAAGGGCGTATCTCAATGTTTTACGAATTTTAGATTTCTTTGCTCAGATTACTTTATAACCTACTCATTGATTTAAATAAGAAATTCGGCCGGATCTCATTGTGATAAGCCTTCAAAAACATTAGGAAAAATAGACGTATATCCACAATCACCGAAAATCCAAAGCAATTTAGACAACTCAGTGGTGGTAAGCGAAATGAGCGCTTTTCTGGCATGTCTTATTTGCTTGGGATATTTCACTTTTTGCACAAACATCCGGAGTACATGGCCGTGAATGTTAGCCGTTAGTCTTTCTGTTTATAAGTTTGTAATAACGTTTTGTTCCTGCTAGACGAATAACATAGGTGGCTTTAGTAAATTGAGATTTGTTTCCAATCATTATTACTGTTCATTTCTCATTTGTCAACGTATCTTATTGTAGTTGCATCAAAATCCAAATTTTTTTGGACAAAATTAATTTTGGCTAAATTGATTCTTTCTTCGCCCTCCACTTCATTTCGCAAGAAACTAAATGACGTTTTCAAATGATTAGAAGATTCAGATTCGTTACTTTTCATGCGTATACTGGATCTGAGACTGCTTCTCTGCCTCTCCCACACTTTCAATGTTTCCTCAGGAAGGACAGATTCAACTGGTGGGTACAGCATGGACGCATGTTTATTTATAGTTTAATTCCATTGAGATAAAAATAAAACGGTTTGCGGAACGTATTTTAACCTCCTGAACAAAAAGTTCAATAGAAATTTTCGGCGCTCTCAATTAGTTTCGAAGATACGGGCCAATTTTCGGGTGAAAATGGGATTTTTTAGTACTCTGCGGCAAAACAACACTCGAAATGCCTCCTTTTTTCGTCAGCACATTATACACACCCTTAATCATCCGGTTTACACATTTTTTCGATTGAAAATACTACTTTTTATGAAAAAATGTGGGGTTCGAGCTATGACTTGAGTTCCTTAAGCCTCCAGTTACCGAAATTAGTTGAGATTTTTTTAAACCTGATGAAATAGGCCGATACAAGATGGAAAAATAATGATAACGTAATTTGAAAAACACCATTATATGAATTTTTAGGTATTTCCGGGGTTCTGAGCCGTGGCCTGAGGGTTTTTGAGCCGATATTCGGTTTCCACATCTGTATACATCATCTAGTTGAATTATGATTGTAATGTTGATCTCATTGGTTCAATTTGTTCACGTGATCTATGCAGTATTCAGCAAGATCTTCCTTGTGAAATTTGTTTTTTTTCGAACGTAAAAAATGTATGACATTTTGTGACTGATTTTAAACGTTTCAGTTGTCGTACTTTTATGAAACCCAAGTTATTATTACCTTGAGTACGTTTCATTTCAACTATCGCCAGCACTGAGACAGTATTTTTTTCCTCCTATTAAATAGGATTTTCAACTTCCAAATTTGATACATTAATACCCGGAAGAAGCTGCGAATGAAATAATTCGTTTGCACATACGATTTTCATAATCGTATATTCAATAAATGCGTTTTTGATTAATAGTATCCAAACACAGATATAGAATAACTTTCTGGAATCCATTTTTGGGTTGTCTCTCACCTGGAAATGAAAAGAAAAAAGCTTCAAGTTCTCATATAATATCTGTTCCTAGGGCAAAATAGTATACGTGACTGCAATTTTAAAAAGATGCTATATTGAGTGACTATATTGTCAGTTACGCATCGTATTTTTATGAATTTGGAGGTCACAAATTTATTGAAAAATGCGTATATTTCCTCGTGGCGACGTTTTGGAAGCTAGTCTGTCTCATTTTTAAAGCCTATTTTTTTTTAATTTTCAATGAAATTACGATAACAAAAATGGATTCCAGAAAATTTTTACTGCTCAATAAACACTCAAAAATAGTTAATAGAATAATGTCCGTACATTATCATCCCAATGAACATTACTCTCGATGTAGCCATGGATTCTCGTCGGAGTTTTATGAATTTCCTTACAAATATTTCATATTTCTTCACTTCCTTGCCGGAAGTAGTTGGATATCATTTCCATTCAATTTTGAAGCATACACATGCAGAAGTGATGTTGAAGATTTTGATAGTACTATTCAGTATCTTTTCATAATTATCTATGAGAATGAAGAGTACGTGATGTAATTATGAAATAATTATGGATACAAAACAGTTTCACCTAATGATTACACATATCGTACCTTCTTAAGTTTCTACTAGCATTAATTATTATTTTATGATACTATTTACGTCATGGAAATAATTTGGGTCTATGAAGTCTATGGCAACTTGATTCAGCCTAAATTTCTTAAGACTTCAATCGGTGCTTGACTTGATTTTGCTTCCTTGAATTCGTTTGAATCGATGAGTTCAAGTTAGGTCTGAACCAGATAAGAAAAGATATATTTATATATATATATGTATATATATATATATATATATATATATATAAATATATATATACGTTAGATGTATTAGTGTATAATGATTAATGAATGAATGAAATGATAACGGCATTCAGACAAACCATGAGAATTTGAGAAAAAAAAATACATCTATCGTTTCTATCTCCGGCTTGAAATCATCTGGTTGGTATCTACACCTGATACCTGCTGAAGTCGATAAACATCGACGACGCTTCGATTGAAAGGTACAATTTGGTACGAAGATCATGTGATAATGAATGTGTATCCCTCTAACACCTCCGTCAATCGAAAACCGCCGAAGGTTCTCGATTGAATAATAACAACTAACATAGAATTTGAGATGAACGACTTCCGAAATTTGCGATGGAGAACTCAGGGTCTTCGATAGCTCAGTGGTAGAGCATCCGCCTAGAGAACGGAAGGTCGTGGGTTCGAATCCCGCTCGAAGAAGTTTATTTTTCTCAAATTCTCATGCTTTGTCCGGATGCCGTTATTATATAAACAATGAAGAAAAGTCTATGAATAAAAAAACAGACTTAAATAATTTCAGTAGGATATATTCCTACCTTATCACATATCAAAAAACGAAATCAACACCACCCTGTAATCAAAATTTTCCTCCTTAAAAAAATGAAAATCGAAAATTGTCTCTGTCATTCATTTCCACATTTCATTTCAAAAAAAAAAAATTTATGTTAGAAATTATAATTTTATTAGATAACCTCGCGTTTGTAAGTGTCGTTTATACCATCATATTGTATTTTAATATATATTACAGTTGTCCTGAGGAAGGTAGCAATAAACTACGGAAAGCTTGACGAAAACGAAGAGTCTTCTTTGACGACCTAACAATTCTGACTGCAACCCCGCTAAAGCTTTTTCAATTACTATACAGTCAGTCAAGATTCTCCAAGAGAAATATATATAATATTTTCTGTTCTTAACGTTCCATGTTTCGAATTACTAATAATAAATAACTTCTAACCTTACAATAACATCCTAAAAATATCGTTCACTGATAATCTTTGCTATATATAATGGAATCAAAATTCAAAATATCAACAATTAGGAGGTTAGTTAGTACTGCCACTGTCAAAACGAAAACGTGATATTCACAGAACACAAAAGTCATTGTCAAATAATCTGCAACTCGATTGGTTCATGTTTATTTGTTATTTCATTTTAGTCATCTGTATAAACACATGTTTTCGGCCCTTATTCTCAATGTATTTTAATTAGTTTCTTATTCTATTCTTATCTTATTTTATTTGCTTTTTGAACTCTCCTTTTCAGTAATTGAGCAATGACGTCAATAGAACCAGTCTGACAAACAAAATCATTCAGCCACGACGCAAGACACTGGTATCCTGTAAGAATATAATATTTCGATCAATTTTTCGTAAGTTATTCGTTTGTTCAAATTATAAATAAGTCAGTACAATACACTCAATTAGGAATTGAGAATAACGAACAAATACAGAGGAATAACCAATTACCTAGCAATATTTTACACCAACAAGTTAGTGGTTTGCGAAGCTCGAAATAACAGTTTTTTTTCGGAGTTTCGAAGTTGAAAGATTACTACTCCATAATCTACTATTCATCTAGAGTTTTAAGAGTTTCGCTCCATCACATACGATGCTGCTGAAGAAAATGATAAATTGATCAAAAAACAATAAACGCTATGGAAATGCAATCTATCTTTCGTTTTATTTGCAGGTATGGAATATCTTGTATGTCAACTTGTAGACAGAACCCAGGTGAGTTAAGACAGAAAAAATTACACTTCTTGTGTAAATTGGTTCCGTAAGACAATATACTTCATAAAAAGGATTTCATTGACAGAATATATTCTACTCTACTCATTACCACAAAGTTTTTAGCTAATATTTCATTTCAAAACACTGAATTCAAAACAATAATTTAATTATCCAGGAAGTTAGTGATCAGTGACGAAAATTTTGTCATGTATGTAATCCACAATCGTTTCACATCATCCAACTCAAGAAAAAATAAATTACATAAAAAGTATCGACATTAAAACCAATTTTAAATTTTCAGTGTCATAACTATTATGTCTGAGTTTTTTGGTGTGGTAAATGATCATAATCATATTACTTTATATAAATACCATTTCAGTTTTGAAAAGAAAAAGATGCTGCATTTGTCACAATGACAATATCTTCAGGAAATTGAACGATCTCAGACCAGCATCACCACTTTTGTTCGGGTTTGAAGGCCGTCCTTTTTTGGAATGTCTTCCTGACGTTTCGCTGGCGCGAGTGGCTAGCTTCTTCAGAGGCTCATACATCTTGAGCCATAAAGAATTTTCTAAGTAATAAAATCATTACCAAAGAGCATAGCCCTTTTCTAATGGATTGATTAAGTTCTTTTTGCCTATATCGATTGAAACGAAAATCGCAAAAAAGGAACTGAATCATATATAGCATAATGAAGAGCACGGTTTCGTTTTGAACCTTAAATTTTCACTCATCCCCTTCCCTACATTCCTCAAAGTTTCAGTGAACTCACTGGTGTAACTATATTAGGAAAACACCTTCAGAGAGGAAATGACAATTTCTATAGTATGGATTTTTATTTATTTTTTCACGATGAATTATTTTGCAGTAAATACTCCCCAAGTTTTTTCTCCATGAAATGAAGCATATCTCTATTAGTTATCTCATAGTAATTCACGTCCATTTTCATGAGATAGTTCAAGAGCCAAAAACTGAACACAATTTCACCAACGCTGCTGGAAATTAACACTTACCTTGTGCAAAACAGGATAATCCGACGAAGTTATCGCATATTAGACAGATGGATAGATGGACCCTTTATTTTCCAAGACAAAATACATCACAGCCACGTATAGAAATTGTCAAATGAAACACTTGGAGCTAACATGAAACAAGGCAACTACATCACTCTAGAAGCATCTGAATTGAATTATTAAATTGTTATCATAAAAACACATTGATCATAAAACAGTTAATATAATAATACAGAACAAGTAGTTGAACAATTTGCAGGTATATTGCTCAAGTCATGAAGTCCGTCGAAATATCAAAACATTTATCAAGTAGATCATTTTTAGGAGAAAAATATTTTTCTCTTGAAAAATCTTTTAGACTGAATAGGTTTTGAATCTTCAGGCAACAGATTGAAGATTTTTTGTCCCAGATATTTTGATGTATTGAGTGTGATATTATATTTACAGAATGAAATATGAAAGTTGTTCTCCTGTCGAGTTGATCGTTACTGTTGAGTTCTCAAATCTAAAGTTGTAGTGGGGTCGCACGATTTTTTATTTGTGAGACTACCATCAATAATACTATGTTTTGTTCCTGCTTTTTTTACACTTGTATATTTTTCAAAAATATCGGAAGTTGTGATTTCAAATCAATCCTTTTTGGTAGGGAATATTATAAAGAATGCATTCAGAAGTATACATTTTTTCTCAAATTGCGTATTCACCGATGGGAAAAAATAGAGAATTTTGGGTTTTTTTATGGTCACGCATTTTCTCTCAATATGACACTTCTTTCGATTGTGTAGGTTCATTTTCACAGAAGAAACGTCTAGGAAGCTGGGTAACAGAATTAGATAATTTTGGCATAGAAATGAAGGACACACTAATCCCCTGTAAAATTTATAACGCAAAGATTTCGCTGGAAATTATTGATGAGGTGAAAGTTTGTGATTAATAATCGCCAATGTATGCGGGAAAAATTTAATTTCTGTCGCGAAGGGATTTTCAAGTTTATCGAGAAATGGTTGAATCATCGTACTCTTCAATCATTATTGTTAAATTTTCGCCAAGGATATTTGCATGCAATTGCACAGTATAAGTATTCTGAACAGATAACATATTTCCCAAATACCATCTTGTGAATAAACGAAGACTAATGAGGTTATGAAAGATATCCGTTATCGGAATAATTGATGTGGAACCACTATGGTGTTCACCAGTAGAAGTACTTCAGTAGTTATCACACGATATTAAATTGATTATTCATGTCCGAGCTGAATTTGAGGGAAGTTTCAAGAGATACCACGATCTGAAAAAATAAGGATTGAAATTTGAATCTAAACAAGTTAAAAGGACAGATTTCTAATCTACCTCAAAAAATTGGTGCTTTATTCAAAAAAACAGTTGCTTCTGAATGGAACACGTTCTATTTGTGAGCATCTTACCGTATAACCCAAATTTGACTATCAAAAAAATACAAGAACTAATATTTATCAAAATACTTATCGTTAACGGTTCGAAAACCAAATCAGCTTCCGTTTTCAAAACTCGTTCACAAATATTCTCCTTTAGGATCGTTGTCGTAAATGTCAATTTTTTTTTGACGGGCAAATTTGAGCTCCAAATCTGCCCTTCTAATCAAATAATATCATATATAATGTCTAATTTTTTGTGAAAAAACTATTAACAGATATTTTTCTGATGAATATATAGATTATTTTTTCAAAAAACTTCATTAATGCAATTACTATTTATTATCGATAATGAATAATGAATCATTAACATTTGAAGGTTTTTCGTAAAAGTCATAAAGAATATGTTAGAATTTGATTGAGGCGCCAGCTAACCAACCAACCAGAATCGTCTCGTCCCACTGATTTTCCGAAACGTTCATCACCTCTTACCTACGGCCAGCTATGTCTATCTATGATTCCGATATACTATGAAAATATCCTTCAGACTTGCATCTATACCATATGAAAATAGTAAAGGTGAATTGTTTTCCTGCTCGAAGACCAAGTGAACGTTTAATAGAAAGCGAATGGCTATATGTTCTTTACATTGCACTTTTCTCCTCTCTTTTTTTGTTTCTGCTCCTTGGTGGTGCAAGTTGCCAGCAGCATCACCAGTGTACTTACTTCTAACTGTCGATCTCTCGTGAGGGATACCAAGATGAATACCTCTACTACAAATTTCACCTTCCAGTTACGACAACATAGGATTTGATGAGTCTATCAACCTCTAAGCTGCATCATGAAAAATTAATAGTTGATATAACTGATCGCCTGCAGTGCTAAAAGTAATAGTTCTTGTTTGACTATCGATCTAATGATAGTGCGTAGTTCGAATAAAATACGACGTTGATTGTGTAGATGAAAGACGCAATCTGTTACTTGAGTTTCGTCTAGTACCGCTCGCAGTACCTTGACAATATGGTTTGATCACTGTCAAATGCTCGCCTTTTCTCTCCCAAGTCAGGGCGAATAATACAAAACTTCTACAAAAGAAGTAACATCAAAATATCCAGGGTTTTGTGAGGAACAACAGGAGATCTAGACAAAATGTCCAGGGTTTTGTAAAAGTTGTACAAACAAGTGAGACTGTATCCATACAGTTTTTTATTTTCGCAAATTGAATACTTTTGGAATACATTCATTTTCCAGAAGTTGAATGCCAAGTCAAGACATTCCTCGTTTTTCTCCTCTTTTGAAGTGACTTCAATTATAGTCACATTCTGTTCCATCTCGAACTTAGGAGATACTTTGCCCCCTTTGCTTGTCATTGAATCTGATAGTTATGAAATTCTCTTCCAGATACTTGAACATTGTTGTGTCTTGAAGAGAAGGCCACTCTTCAGATCAATCAACTTTGGATAATACACATGTTCTTAAATAATGTGAATCATTCATATACATAACATCCACTTATTCTGCAACATTTACGAAAATCGTTCATTTGGGTACATACCTACCGTTTTTCAAGTTCTTTCAAATCGTCGGAGCTTTGTCGAAACCAATATCGGTGTTCAAATTTACGGCGATATCATACGTGGATTGAAATGAACAATAACAGCACATAACAACAACATAAGCCCAAAATACCTATGAGATTTCCTGCAATGTATCGTCGTGTTTCGATGATAGTGATGTTTGGTAACGTAATTCTTAGTTTCGAATTTAATATTTTCCTCGCCTTTGGAAGGACTGATGAATAAAATAAACATTCAGCATCAGAACAGACTAAAATTTTTATTGCATTACAATAGCCACATTAAAGTTATATTGACTTGCAAAAGAAGTATTTGAAAAAATTAGAGAATTATTCAAAATATATTATTCAAAAGGTTATTGAAACAAAAAATAAATCACTTGCAAAAAAATAAAAAATATGAAACGGTCAGCTGAATGTAGTTAACGACTTCAGAGAAACTTGTTTTTCTATTGAAAATTCTTGAATTTTACCAAGTCTTGAAGGAGTTCAAAAATTCACCAAATTTCAGTTCAAATATTTTTGACCAGATTCAAAAAATGTAACGCTCCAGTATTCTTCGAAACAAGAAGTCAATTTCTGCCATTGGACAGATCTCAGAAAGTCTAGGAATGGAAGCCACACCATTCAAAGCTGGTACAAGAAACCATATGTGCTATGGTAAACAAAGAAGTTGTTGAGCCTGACAAATTCGTCATTCTACCACCAGCCCTTGGATGATACCAATCAATAAAACGGTATCAGATCAAAAAGGCGGTCGAAAAAAATTTAGTTAAAAAAACATTTGGAATATGCCGAAACTTTTTTGAAGAAACCACTGGAGAAAAATTCTTATCGTCGTGCTGGGTAATCACACTTTAAAAGGTAAGGCCTCGTTGATCCATTGCTCGCACAAGTTTCGACTTCTGAGGGTTGATGTTCGTCAGCTGGTTAACGAAAACGAACAAAAATTTTAGATGTGTAGAATGAATAAATGAAAGTCTGAACTTTTCAAGAAAATCCACGACACCAATAAAGCTGGCAAAAAGATGCGGGTTGATTGTATGTATCTCAGTGAGGGGTAGTAAGTGTATCTTAGTAATGAAATCCATTTATACATCAATGTTATGATTATGGTTATATTTTCGAAGCAAGTATACCTATATTTTTGCTTCGAAAAATGCGTTTAATTCAATCTATCAGGTGACGATAAAATTGTGGTTCATCCTGCCTGTATGTTTATGTCCATCCATTCGGTAACAATTCAAACTCATCATTATGGTAACACATTCACTATGACAATGGACGCATTCACGAATGAAAATTGGAGGTTCCCGCCAATCATCCTCATTAATATCGTCACATTTCACGATTTCGTTATCAAAATTCAATTCTGACGAAAAGATCCAACCTTCATCCTCGGTAATTTCTACACATACCGGCCATGAATTTTCCATACATAAAAAGTCATGTGTGAGAGTGTCTAAAAATTCGATTGAGGCAAGATCGGGAAGGTGCTCAACACCGAAGTAGGGGCAAGACGAAGTCGTCTTACCACTGCGCCAAGTGGACATGGACAGTCAGTTCGACGACTAACCTTCTCACTGACCACTTTAGTAGGCCGTGCGTGTGGCGATTGGAGTTCGTTCTTTCTTTTGTTTTCTGTGTCGCATGAAACCAAGGTACTTTCATGAAGTGCAAGTGACGCATACAAGTGGATGAATTTGTTCGTTTTGCGCCGTGCTTGAGGAATATTCACTTTCAGTGGACAATTATTATTGCGATTGTCCATCCAAAAGGACCGGTTTTTTGATATCTGTGAGTTTGGCGTTGAACAAGATCTAAGCTTATTGTCTGGTGTTTATTGTTGTTGAATTTGGTAAGGGTTTATTTATTGCACAGAACCTAGTTTTTTTTTGAAAATCGTCATATGTTGACCGATGGAACACCCCCAAGTCAAAGGGCGGCGTAACGACCTTCGAAGGTCAGATCATCAACCTCACACCTGATTATTTCTCTCTAGATATTTTTGTTTGCGATAATTAATATTGTTTCTTGAAAAATAGTTACTAGAGATGTTGATTTTTACATTCCTATGATGTTCAATTATTTTGAAAGGTAACATCGATTGATAAATCCGTAAAAGACTTCATGTTTTGTCGTAGTTCACCACATCTGGTCTATATCGCTCTACGTCACTCTATTCGAATGTTAATAAATCCCCAAGACTTAAGAATCACAACCCAGTAATAGCAATAATATTGGTATCGAGTATTTGAATTTCAATATTCAAATAGATTGAATTATAAAATTAATCAATTTTACAAAAAGGCAGTACTTTGTTTTTTCATGTATGTCTCTTGTGAAGCCTCTTCAGATTGTTTTGTAGGAATAATCAAACAACCAACAGTTACTATGAAACCAAGCAATTATTCTAGGGAGAATATTTTCATTTAAGTTTCGAATTTTTCAAAAAAGTTACCGATAGAAAAAACTGTCAGTTGCACTGAAGTGATTTATATTTGCATTTTCTCAAAAAGAAATAGTGAGAGAATTATCTTCTGATAACTTCCATCCTCCCAAGTTTGATTTCTCATCAAATCCTCGAAATAATATTTTCATTAAGCTTGGCTGAGATCCGTATTCAGTCTGGCATTCAGTTCAATAGTTGCCTTCCTATACCTCTATCGAAGTTACTTGGGATAAAGATAAAGTGATTCACTGAAATTGGAAAATATTTCTGGATCTGTAACAACATTTCTCAATATCTGACGATCTGAGTATGATACTGTTAATATAAGTAAGGGTTTAGTTCAAACTTCAATTTGAGTACCAGATATCAACAGGAAAACCCTCCCAAGAATTTCATGATTCAATAAAGCTCAATACAATTCAACAGTAAAAGAACTCCACAACGATTTTCCGAAGTCTAACAGTATACAACCCAATTATATTGAGACTCAAGCTCATGCGTTCATTTAGTTTTCCTCGATCTAGAAACAAAACAATGTGAGAGCAATTATTGCTGAATGTACTACGTCGATTTTGGCACAGACTTGTCAGATCGTATAATGATGTTCCTATGTGAGGTGTTCGGAACCAAAAAATGAATTGAACCTATTCTATGATATTCTGAGAAGGCAATTCATTTTGCAGGTGACAGATGACTTACAAATACGCTAATTTTTATGGAATACCACCGAAAAGTTGGAAACATCTTTCCCCGAAATGTTTTCATTGTCCTTTGTCTCCTGACGTACATTCAACCACGTCATCTTTGGCTGCTTACGATTACTTCCTTGTGAGACAAAAAACTTGTTGAAACTATCTGCTTCAAGGTTCGTATTTTAATAGACCATCTAGTCTATGGAATTCATTTCAGTGAGAGATGTTCTCCTAAGGTTGCAACTTAAGAATATTCAAAGCAGAGAACGAAGTCATATGTTCCACTCTTGATTGGCTGCTCACGCTTACTTCCTTGTGAGACAAATAAACCTGTTGAAACTATCTGCTCCAAGGTTCGCATTTTAATGGGCCATCTGATCTATGGAATTCATTTCAGTGAGAGATGTTCCCCTAAGGTTGCAACTTGAAAATATTCGAAGCAGAGAACGAATTCATATCTTCCCCCTCTTGGTTGGCTGCTTACTTCCTTGTGAGACAAAAAACTTGTTGAAACTATCTGCTTCAAGGTTCGTATTTAATGGGCCATCTAGTCTATGGAATTCATTTCAGTGAGAGATGTTCCCCTAATATTCGAAGCATAAAACGAATTAATATCTTCCCCCTCTTGGTTAGTACGATGCTTTCTGAAAATTGTAGAATGTATTCTCTCATTTTATTTCCTTGGTCTTCTTGAGCAACACGGATCATCACCCTTTCTAAAGAGAACTAATGTTCATTCTTTTTTCTATAAGAATTCCTTTGAAAAAGTGTACAAAATCACAAGACGAGTTTCTTAGTTCGTTTGCGAAATTACTCCCTTATAACTTCCGAATGGACGATAAGATATCAAGGTCAGACGAAGTTCAAGTGGAACACTTTTTCCTGACATATCAACAAAAAAAAATGCTCTTTCATGTGAACTTTGTCCAATCTTGACATCTTGTCCTGATCAAGACTGAAGGGACATTATCACAACACTGTTGGAATTAATCAATTATAATGCATATTAGTGAAAACGATTTCGAAGTTCGGCTCATGTTAAAAATATATTAACTGGTATTCACACAATACAGTTGTGATACAAACTGATTTCCTAACTGATTAGTGCAATTATTAGGCGTGAAAAAAAGTTGCCTTCATCGAACAATACTACTATAATTTGATGGCATGCATTCACGACGGTACTTTCTTTGTTGTCAATATTACAAACTACGGAAAATATTGTAGTATATATATAGAAAATACGTCATTGTCATTGAAATCGGAATTTTTGAACCACAAGGATAAATTGATATATATCATAATGATGATGAACAAAAAATAACAGAAATAATTTATATGGATACCTCATATCCACATGAACTATTCTCAACAGTATTTGTGGAATTCGGTTCAATTGGTGGATACTTTTGTCAACAGAAAATTCTGGAATTAATCTATGAATTGAATCACAGGCCCCCACAAAAATTAATAGGTATAGAACTTGTCATACCCTTATAAATGCTATCACTGGACTAAATGAAGTGATGAAATTGTTCTTCGATTGGATAACCACGATAACTCCAGGAAATTCCCGAAATTGAAGTGATTCAGAGCAGACAATTGTGAAACCAACAACACATAAGTATGACCAAAACTATTGATTCAAATGAAAGATGAATATATTAGTCTTCTGTGACTTTCTGTAGTTACATGAACCATTTTCATTTTTTGTGAACCTGCCTAATATCTTATTCTCAGAAATCATTTTTCGAAGCTGCGAATTTTGATGTTAGCAGAGATGTTTTTTGATGATCTGAAATTTCAAATATTCGGAACTTGTGTCTTTTCTCTTCTGATTTTCATATATTTCCTGAACACTTTCCTGAGGAGTTTTTTCGTGTATACAGACTTGAGGAAGTATAGGTCCATCATTGGAAATCTTGTCACTTACTAGCAACTGAGAGTATAAAATCCAATTTCTGTGATTTCATTCGAATGATATACTTCGAGAAACCTTTCACATTCGTACATTTTCCTAACTTTACCTCTCCCTTTCCTTCTCAGAACTGATCAATATTCGACTGCATCAATTGTCAGTTGTCATTTTAGTCTTAAATGTCATCTACTTTTGCGATTATAACAACTTCTGATTGATCAATATTTTACAACTACCCAAGCCTGTCGAATACTAGTTGTTATATTATCAAATATGTTTCGTGTCATTTGACACCGACACAAATGAATATGGAAATGTAGGTGACTGACTTCACTTTCATAAGCACTCATTTCTTGAAATGTTGAAAGCCACGTCCAATGCGACAATGATGGCCGAGGTTAAAAGATGAATGGAAAACATGATTTTTTTCTAAGAAATCGCCATGAAAAGTATAGGCTATTACAGGGACGTAATCTGGAGGGAGGGCCAAAGGGGCAATTGCCCTCCGAGAATGAAGAAAAAGACAGTGACGTCGATTTCGAATACATTTTTGCACTACTCAAAAGTTATTTCAAAAAAAGTTAATAATAATTCTAATATAGGGGGACCGTACAACCGCGACCAACAATGTTTAACCGTATACTCGTTTTGCTTCTAAAACTAAAGATTTAGAGATTACGACTTCTCATCTCCAAAATGCAGCAATTTATACCTTCTTGACTGCTGGGAGTGCATCATTATCTACTGGAGTAAGAGAGTTTTGGACTAGCAAAACTAGGATGATAAATTTCCTTGGGAACATCATCACCTACCTACTGTGTGCACAAATATATGTGGAAGATGTATCTGTGTTTTTTCTTTAAGTGAAATCAGTATTACAGACGCTTATGATAGAAATCAACTTGTAATCAGGTGTGCAAAGGGTTCCTGACACCTCCAACTACAAATTCAGCTTCGTAGTGTTAATTGAAATAATTAATGATACGATGCACTCAATAACCGTTACATAATCATTATCAACTTTTACATTCCTGAAATTGCAAATCACTTTCGTCGTCCTCTCATTTCCAATATACTGCTGCATCGATACGGACCTTGCTAAGGAAGTCGTCAGTTCAAACGTTGAGCACCCACCAAAATCGCCTAGTCACGTTACCAGTTACCTGGTCTAGACCACTGCAGTAAGACTAATTGAGATTCTCTCACGACCGTTTCAAGTTTTTTTGCAGCCAGTGGGTATTTCGATCTCGGTGATGACTATTGTTCGGTAGAAGGCTATTATGTTTTCACTTTCAGAATATCTCTCGTATGATCTCTGATCAATTAGACGCTGTAGAAAAGGATACTTCGAGATAAAGCGAGAAACAACAACGCATCAATACCGAGCTTTGTGTTTCTTTCTCTGATTGTCTTATTTGAATGCAACTGAATGCATGCATATTCAATGGGATTTGTTATTTTCGTCCCGCACCGGAAAATCCAAGTGAAATGGTCGAGTGCCAACCTTGAAAAATCCAAGCCAAGAGAAATTTCGTAGAGCATTCCTGAATAATGAGATGAATCATAAAAAAGACTCATTTTGTATTTGAAAGAATAGGGATACTAGTTAGAAAACCGCAGGCATGTCAAAAGTTCAGCTACCTAACCTTCATTGAAAGGAATATTCATGGGGTTTATAATTGAGAACTACATTCATTCACTTAATATGAAATATTTTCTCAAGAATATATTATCACAAATAATTCACTGGAATGTTCAAAAGGATGAATTTTCTACTACAAGCGATCTGAAAGCCTGACTTTTTACATTTTCCCAATGACTATGAACGTTTTAAATACACCTACACCCACCTTTTGTTATGCATCAAAAAATACCGATAAAGAAATAGACAAACGAATAAATTTATGATCATAAATATGAGAAATAATAAATAAATAAATAAATAATGAGACGAAGATCTGCCTTGAAAACTACACGAACGAGTATGATGACTGAAAAACATGTTATCGAATTCTTGTCTTACATTGAATAATATTTCAAATGCCAGCACGGATTCGGATCATTTTTGAATACGTCTTCCTTTAAATAGTGACTGGTCCGAGTATCATAGCCTGAGATTGATGGCAAGGAGTCGAGAAAATATCTATATGTGAGAAGGAGCAATTTGAACATCGAGAGACTTTTCAACCACTCAATATCCTGCTTAAACAAAAATCTTCAAATCATGGTCGAAGAAATCATTTTATACTTTTTAATTGTTAAATCTCTCAGCTGGTGGAACTATATCCCTGTATGGTTCTTGACAGTGTAGCAGTAAGCACGACCTCACGTCAAGCGGAAGACTGGGATTCAATTCCCCGTCTCAGAACCACCGTTCTGGGATTTACACGTTAAAAGATAACGCCTCGTTAATCCATTGCTCGAACAAGTTTCGACTTTTGGGGGTTCACGTTCGTGAGAGGACGTCAGCTGGTTAACGGAAAAACCCATTTCAAACCCGTGTGGGCACAGAGGCAGTGGAAAATTCTGAAATACTTTCAGTAAGCAGGCAATCATTGACAATGAATGCAGGTTTGGTCAAGGGAAATCCCAAAACTCGACACCTACTTTAGGAAATATGGATCTTCAATAATAATCTTTTTGGGATCCGAAGTATGTTCCATAAATGAAGCATCTGACCGATTAGACTAGTCACTGATTGAAGCCCTTCACGAAAGTTTTATTTATCCCTTCGTCAACATTGCTTTCCAAAAAGCGTACGGTTTGCTGATTTGTTAAACCCGACCATCACAAATAGCAGATTTTCTGACTTGATGACTGTGTTCGAAAACTTGGAGCGAACTGTTGGAGTAGCTGAATTCTGCTGTTCGTTGGTTTCAGTTGATCGAATCTTTCAACATAGAGGTCATTTTTTTTTTTCACTTTTCATTTTTATTTGTCTGAAGAAAATTTACATTTTATAGACACGTCCAAACCTTAACCTAAGTAATCTAGATACCATTGATGAATAAAATTATTTGTGGTGCTGTGAAATGGAATAATGGCCAATATAAAACATCAACTTAATTAAAAGGATAATACAATTCAAAAGATGACTAAATCATGGACATATAAAATGTATGAAACACACAAACATAAATGTCTAAAATATATAGTGAATAATGTATAGAATGTAAAAATATATAAAGTCTTAAATGTATAGAATGTCAAATGAATAAAATATAGATCAATGTTTGAATACAATTTACAATAAAAGAATTTATATTCAATCACTGTGATTATCCATGAACAAATGCCGATTTTCAGCGGTCAACTGAGTAAATTCTTGGAAGTTGTAAATACAGTTGCTGGATAAGATACATTTCAATTTGGATTTGAATTTTTTTGGGGGTAGATTTCGAAATTGAGATGGTGAGTTGTTATAGAGCCCTGTATCAATTTTGGTGGTTTTTTTGAAGCCTTGTTTTTGGTTCAACTGATCTGGTTTTGAACCTTGTATCATATTCATGTAACTCTCCATGAGTTTCATAGGATTCAATATTATTTTTGATATATATTAATTTGTGGTATATAATCAAGGCATAACTTTGACTTATGACTTTGTAATACATCTTATGGCAGACTTTTGTAAAATTAGTAGTTTAACTATGTGTGTTTGAGCTGCATTACTCCAAGATAAAGTGGCATACTGAAGGTGTGAATGAAATAGGGAATAATAAGAAGTAAGCGCTGCTCTTTGATTTACAAGGTCTCGAACTTTTTTATAGCAAAAACAGCTCTGGAGAGTTTAGTACATAAAAAATTCACATGCTGTGACCACTGGAGGCGACTGTCAATTTGTACACCTAGAAATTTTACATTTCCATAATTTTGTTCATCATTAGCAGACTTATTTGGTCTACAATCAAATTTCAGGCAAACAGTTTTACTTTCATTCAGTATAAATTCATTACTGGCGAACCATGTATGTGCTTGTTGTCTGACATTATCATGGGCTATTGATATCATTGATGATAGGTAGAGACAAAACAGGAATTTCGAACTATTTTCACGTTGATATGATTAGCTTTCCTCACTTTGAGCCAATCATTCGAGAATGATTCTTATTAATATCAGAGACAAAAATGCCTTTTTGGGCCAGCTCAAATATCATTCATGTGGAAAAACAGTGTATTCCATTATTGTATCTCTTGACTACGAGGATATCATTCGGCTTTCCTTAACGCGTACTAATTGCCACCCAAAAGGGTTTATACATTTTATGCTTCTGAGGGATTCAGCAGTTTCAGCAGTATTTCATATTTATGAGGAGATGTGAAGGGGGAAAGAAGAGAAGGTAATGATAAGTATCAACAAGGCGATGTCAAATATAATAATAATAATAATGTTTACCATTTTGGTCACCCCTCATGAATAGCACTAGAAAATATAGGATTGATCTAAATTCAGCCGCGAAAACATTCTCAGTAGGCTTTGTTCATTTTCAAACCATCTAGTAGGAATAAAATAATGAATGTAATGGAAATTTCGGTGTCCAATACTCAGAATTTATGATATTGAAATTCAACTTAATAGTTTCAAGGTATTCTATTTTAAAATTTTCACCTCGTGTACCTTGAAGTTAAGTAATGAAGCATGTTCTTGAATCCTCATCCTTAATATATCATTAGCAAATGACAACGCACACTGATAGATAGTCCGATATGGTCTGTAATATTACGATGCACTCTAAAGTGTTACAAGTTCATTCGCAAGTGTAACACATTCATAGAAAGTGAATAGTGTAAGCTTTCCAATGACATAATTCCAAATCGACGCCGTAGGAGAAGTTAGATAATTTTGTTTTTATATAATGATGAAGGATTCCAAGAAACGACTTGTTTATCGAAATTACCACTAGAAGTGGCCATATTTCATTACACAGTACTGAAACATATAGTCAGTAACCTGTGAGAAAGTTTTTGTGAAAGATTTCGATATTGTGTGTTCGACCATTAAAAGACTAAAAAACAATAGCAATATTAATTTCAATTATAATTAAATCAATCGAATGGCTTCCACTGTGTTGTGGAGGACAAAAGTAAATTATTTCGATACTTTCTCATTTCCAATAATGTGTTGATAATCTTCTCACTTGAAAGACTAGAAAAAATCGGAGCTAGTATGGATGATGAATATATGTCAATGCAGTTCGCCCCGAACTGCAATGCTCACAAAAACTTCGCGGGAATTTTTCTTTGAACAAATAGGAACTTGTTGAAACAATTATAATTATTATTTTGCGTCCAAATCAAACTAGTATGGTCCGTACTTCCCATTGCTGGTCGTTGGCTCCGGGAATCGTGAGTCCTGAGCAAACGTAACCGAGGAGAACGACATTCTACATGCGACCAGCTGAGATTTCCGCCACATTTTGACATGCGGGTATGATCATCTTGACCTCCGAAAGTAGTGTTTATCTGGAACCATCTATGATCACAACCATCGATCTAGCAGAATAGTTATTATTATTACTGAACTGCCACTTCTTCTTTCCATGTCCTTGCAAGGAATCACACTTTGATGGGTAAGACCTCGTTTATCCTCAGCTTGCATAAGTTTCGATTTTCTGGTGGTTGCTGCTGGTAACAAAACATCCTATTTCAAACCTATTTCTTATAACAGTACCAACGACTTTCGTCTTTCACAGAATTGATTATTGCACTCTTCTGAAAATTCAAGTGATGATTGGGTCTGCGGTTTCCGCAAATATTGATTTTTTTTTTACCGTATTCCATTAAAAATGTAAAAATTAATGTATTTTCCCATCGCGAACCAACCTGTTCAATCAACAAAGTTGTGTTTTGCACAGTTACTTATAACTCAACTCGAATTGAACTATGGATTTCTTTGTTTTTATTTCAAATCAATGATGATTTGACGTGATGTCAGCATTTAATTTAGTATTTTATTCGAGTTATTTATCATTTCCATTTCATGTTGTTTCAACGTCTTCAAGAATATCGACAAATACATGAAATGACGTGAAATAGTCACCATTGTATAAAGTTTTTATCAATGTTCTCCAATTCAACTTTATGGAATATACGTGTAATGTCATTACGATTATCTCCTCAACCCAACTAGTATGAATTGTATTTTCTTCATAATCCAACGTGTATACTGGAGTCGAGTCCAAGATTGACTGGGTTATTTAGAATAATTTTAATTCGCACGAATATTATTGAGATGTTCTTTGAAATGTCGAAGAGCGAATTATTGATGATCGAAAGGGAACGAAAAGTGATAATTCTTTCGTATAGATTTCAACGTAATTTTTTGATTTTCTTCAGATTGTGGTAGATTACTAACTCAAAACATTATGAAGGAAGCGTCCATCTACCAGAAAATGATGACTTTCTAACAGTAATTCGTGATTAAACTTGTTTGGCTTTGAAGGACACATCTGTGAAATGCTCTATGTTCCTCAAACCTGTATCAAGAAATGAAATTATTGAAATTATATCAAAACTTAAAAATAACTGTTCCCCAGGTCCTGATGGCATATCCACGACTCTCATAAAAAACATGCATAGGCATCTAATAATACCACTGGTTCATATAATCAACCTAACTTTTAAGCACTGCAAACTTCCTTATCAGTGGAAAGAGTCGTTGGTTACACCTATATTTAAGGCAGGTAAACAAAATATGGTTGGCAACTATAGACCGATTTCGGTAATAAATAATTTTGCAAAAATTTTTGAGAAAGCACTCAAGAAAAGATTAACGGTTTTCTTTGAAAGATATCAAATAATAACTGACAGACAATTCGGCTTTATAAGTAATTCCAATACAGAAAGTGCAGTTCTTGACTTTGTTGAGAAAGTTGTAGGAGCCTTGGAGAGATCAGAAAAGTGTTTAACAATTTTTCTTGATCTCGCCAAGGCTTTCGACACAGTGTCACACGACAAGCTCTTGGAGAAATTGCATTACTATGGTATAAGAGGACCAACACTGTCTCTGATTCAGGATTACTTAACAAGTAGGATGCAAAAAGTCAAACTGGATCATGAAACCAGCAGTACTAAAGAAGTGAAAATTGGGATTCCTCAAGGCACGGTACTAGGTCCAGTTCTTTTCTTGATTTACATAAATAGTATAAGTTCTATTCTCAACTTCAAAGGACACATAATTTCCTATGCCGATGATACAGCTATAGTTGTAACTGGAAATTCTTGGGACAAGGTGTACAGAGATTCTGAAGAAACATTACAGAATATCCAAGTATGGCTGAACTACAACTTGTTGAGCCTGAACACCCATAAAACTAAATTTATGACATTTTCGATACTCCAATGCGACCAGCCTAGTAAAGATACAATTTGTATACATGAAGTCGGATGTGAAACAGAAATATGCTCTTGTCCTCAAATAGAACGAACACAAGAAATAAAATACTTGGGGGTCATGGTAGATAAGTATTTACGATGGAATGTCCATGCTAATTACGTAACAAAACGTCTGAGAATGTTATTCAGACAATTTTATGCTTTGAGGGACATTCTAGATAACAAAAACCTCATGATCGTCTATCATTCTCTAGCCGAATCAATAATGACTTACTGTATTAAAGCTTGGGGTGGCATGTTCAATAATTCCTTAAATCGGTTACAGACAACCCAAAATATATGTTTGAAAATTTTATTCAAAAAAAATAGACTACTTTCTTCTGAAAAACTATATAAAGATTTGCAGCTTCTTAATATCCGATGTTTATATAGTTATTCTTGCCTAACCTGGATTTTTATTAATAAACATAAATTTGAGTCAGAAACTGAGATAAGATCTACGCGGAATCTTTCACTCAGGTTACCTCTCTTCAAAAAAACTCACACTCAGAGGTTTCTGTTTTATTATTGTCCGAAGCTATATAATATTCTACCTCAGAATATTCGGATGATGAAGAAACTCGCTGAATATAAAATTTATATCAAGAATTTCATTTTTGAAAATGACGCTTTAATACTCGACATTTTCAGTTAATCTTCAGTTTGCTTCTTTAGTAATCTGTTTGCTTCCTCTCATCCAGACCATTTCATTAGTGACTCAATCAAATGTGCAGGATATGTTCTTAATTGTCGGTCAGAGGAACAGAATAACACAGCACAAGCATACCTCTTGCTTAGGTGAATTCTGAGCCGCTGGCAGACAATAAATATCTCAAACAATGTATTAGATCACTGTAAATATCCATTTTGTGTTGTTGTTGAATAAACTGAAACTGAAACTGAAACTTTTATATGAGCTACTTTAGATAAAAGACACTGGAACTACTTCCACTCTAATGAGTTATTTGTAAGTAGTATTGATGATATGGTATCTAGTATTGAAGATATTGAATTTTCTTGTAATATTCAGTGGTGTGAAAAAAATTTCAGTAATTTTAAATTAATATCTATACATGAGTTAGGTATAATTATGAAAAATTTAGAAAATAAAGGAAGTCAAATTTATGAACTGAACAGTAAAATTGTTAAAAATAGCTTTGATGTTATTGGGCATGCGTGGTGCCACTTTGTGAATGTATCATTGGAAAGTGGCACATTTCCTGAGGAATTAAAAACCAGTACTATTACACCTATCGAAAAGGTTGCTGATACTAGTAAAAGTGGTGAGTTTAGACCAATAAATTCTTTGCCATTTGCAGAAAAGTTATTAGAATCAGTAGTTTATCAACAGTTATTAGAATATATTGACTGAAATAAATTGCTATTTATTAATCAGTCTGGCTTTAGATCAAAGCACTCATGTGAATCAGCTATACAACTCACTGTCACTGAATGGAAGAAAAAAATGAGTAATCATCTGTATACCATAGCAGTATCATTGGATCTAAGACGAGCCTTTGAAACAGTTAATAGAGAGATATTATTAAAAAATTAAATAAATATGGTATAGACGGTAAGGTGTTCAATTGGATAAGAGGATACCTCACAAATAAAAAACAGACAACAAAAATAGGTGATGTAATGTCGTCAGCTATTGCAGTAAATCATGGAGTTCCTCAGGGTAGTATTTTGGGCCCTCTATTGTTCTTAATGTATATTAATGATATGGAAAAATATGTTGAATGTGACTACATTCATATATTTGCAGATGATACTCTGATATCAGTAAGTGATGGAAATTTAGATAGAGCAGTGATCAAAATAAATGATGTGTTGAAAAATATGGATAAATATTTAAAAACGAATAAACTAAAGTTAAATATAAGTAAAAGTAAGGCAATGATAATTACTACACCTTATAAATATAACCAAATAAATAGCAGTAACATTAACGTACAAATAAACAATGAAAAAATTGAAATTGTAAAGGAATTCAAATATCTGGGATTCATGTTGGATAATCACCTATTATTTAGTAGCCACTTTGAATATATCAAAAAGAAAATCTTGAAAAAACTGTATTTTTTTTCTAGAGTGTCCCAAAACTTGAGTCTTAATTCCAGAATAATTGTGTACAAGACTATCATTCAACCTCATTTTGAATATTGCCCTACATTACTTTACTGCTTTCATTTAAATAAAATATCTCAATTACAAAAGTTACAAAACCGAGCAATGAGGGTAGTATTGCGATGTAGTAGGTCAACTCCTATATCATTGATGCTTGAAACTTTACAGTTATTTGCTGTGGAGCGACGACTGACTTACTTAACTATGCTCTATATCTATAAGATGATACATGAACTGATTCCAACATACTTGGGTAAGTTTATTATAACTGTCAACCAAATTTATACATACAATACTAGAGGCCAGAATCATTTGTATGTAAACAGACAGAGTACCTCATATAATATAAAAAGTTTATTTTTTAAAGGATTTATTCAGTACAATAGCTTACCACAAAATATTAAAGAGTCAAAAAGTATTGCGGAATTCAAACATAATTTGATTTTGTATTATAAATAAGAAAATATTTTATCAAACAATTATTTTATACTGTATTATATTCTAGATATATTTATACTCACATTTATTATATATGTATATATATTCATGCTTACATTAATGATATTTTCTATGTATTGTAATGTAGGTATGTCAACTATAATATTTTTTTTTGTGAATTAGGATTGTCCTACTTAAATAAATAAATCAAAAATCAAATCTATACTCCACGATGAAATTTTTTGCTGCACCTCAAGAAAGTTGCATGTATTTGGAAGATTTGTTACCATACACTTCAATTACGTGGTCGCACCAGTGCAAAAATAGTAGTCACTACATAGAATAAAACTAAGTCGCTTCCCGCTGTCTGTTGCTATGTATGCTTAAATCTTGAAAACTACGCAACGGAATCTGAAGAGTTTTTTTTGGATAGAGTGATCCAGGAGGAAGGTTTATATGTATAACACATCATAGTAGGGGAACACTGTTAATTCTAGACTTTTCTAATGTGATTACAAAGAAGTGCAAAATTTAAAAATAAATATTACCTATATGTTAGTTGGTAGCAATCAGTGAAATTTTTGAATGTTGTAAATTTTCCATTTCGTGCGGAGAAATACTTCACTTCTCGTCAGCTTCTGATAATCTACAAGGCTCAGATACGACCTGTCATGGAATACAGTTCTCATGTGTGGAGTTCGGCACCAAAACATCCACTGAGGCTTCCCGATTCTATTCAGAGAAAGGCAATTCGTCTTGCTGGTGATTCTTCGCTCACAGACTCACTCACTTCATTGGAACATCGTAGAAGGGTCGGAGACTTTTATCTTTTCTATAGATACTTTCACGGTGCTCTTCCGAATTGTTATCAATCGTTCCCCCCTTGGCAATATCTACACGGATGACTCGACGAGTACAGAATTCCCACCCCTTTGTTGTGAATTTGGAAACCTGTCGAACCTCTCTTGCTCAGGGATCTTTTTTCAATAGAACAGCTGAGCTTTGAAACTCCTTGCCAAAAGAGGTTTTTCCTGAGGCTTACAAACTTCAGAAATTCGAAGTGAATGTTAATTCGTATCTCCTGTCTCTTGATTCACGCGGTGTTCTTTGAACATTACAGGGCTTCCGTTTCGTGTGAATCTGCATATAAAAGTAGAGTGTAGGTACATTTAGACCATCTAACTCTGAAGATTCGAATCTACATATATATCAAGCCCCACTGCTTTGAATATATTTTTTTCGGGAATTCTGTTTTTTTAACTGTAACTTCGTATTCTTCAGAAGAAATTCGTTTATGGTAAGCAAAGAAGGTTGTTTCATTTGAATTAAAATTGCATTGATACATTATGCCTCAAATCACTCAAATCAGGAATATTTATATTGGGAAATAATTCAAAATACTTGAGTACGATGATTTCAAAACCGTTTAGAAATATTTCTTCATAACTTCACTCCTCCGCCTGAAAGTTCACATGGATATTTGATGTGACACACATTCTATATGTTGTTATCATTTTATTGTTTGGCGAACGATAAATCTGGTTTTATGGGATGGTATTCACCAGATATGTAACGAGAATTGTAATTGCTTTCTGGCGGTTAGTAAAATTTCAATTCTGGATTTGTTATCAATATTCATGACCATAATCTTATATTGCACTTTGCTGGAATTTCACAATATCCAGGATGTTTCAGATTTATTGGAGCTTCTGCAAACCCGAAAACACCATTTCAGACTCACTCATACTCGCAATTTCTGAAGAACACTGAAGACATCATGATGAAAACGCAGTTTCCCAATGAATTTGCGAATAATTATCTAGTTATCCTTCACATACACACCGTCAACAATGACTTGGATAAAAACAATTGCATTCTCAACTTTTATTATTCATTTTCAAAACAATTGATGATATCCCAGATGAGCATCTGAGACGAAAATATTCGATATACCTACTACCTAATCGTCAACTTCTTTGAATTCCACACATGAATAGTTATAGTATCCAAGTACATATCCGACCTGTGCTTCCTATACACCGTGATGAATCCACAAAGTTTGTGCTGCTCTTTATATTAAAAAAAATAAAAGAAACATCAATATCAACATCGAAAATGCCTTCATTGTTAAATGGCAAGCAATACATTTTTTAGATAGGCTAGAACTATTTTTCGTGACTGAGGTACCCCCAAAACATCGTTATAATGCATGGACGGCCATGAAAAATTAATGGCCACCGAATTTATTCTCGATATGTGGGAATGAGGAATTGATTGGTTCCGAATCAGTACTGTACGGCATATGACATTGTGGTCAACCATGTAGGTGTTATGGTGAAGAATAATTCTTCATTAGGGCTGATTTGATCACACTTGAAAAATGTTGGGAACAAATAATGTGAAACATCCTCCAAAGATAGAGGCGACCATGTGCTCTTTAGTGCTTCGTGGACAAGAAATTTTTTCACATTCGAATCGTCTCAGAAGTATCAAAAATAAGACAGCTTTTCTGTCACATGGGTATGTAATACGGATATTCTGATGATTCTTCGATTCAAAAGACAAAAACCGTTTCTACAGCTCCTTTCAAAATGTGCGGGATACAACACGAACAAATCTCCTTCACGGCTTAATCTTCACGCAATGCCCTGTTGATTCTCGGAATAATAATGCCTAAGGATGTCTTAATCTTACGACAGGTCACATGATGATCTTGCAATATCAGTTCGTGCACTACATCAGTATTCTCCGGTACAAGAACTAATTTCGGACGACCTTCATGAGATGTGTAATCTCTCGAACGACCTACGTTTACGATTGCATCTCTCATACCACAGATATACCAAGAATTTTGATAGATCGTTGGGAAAGCGAAGTGATTCATTGAAAATTATACAGATTTTACTACGTCTTCATTAGAATATCGCCAAATTTTATACTCTTAGCGGCTGAGGTATTTCTTAAAGTCAAATAGGTTTGGCCTACGCGAAGTAAGTGGAAATGAAATCCGCCAATGATTTCAAGCTGTATATAAGAACAAATAAAAATAGGAACTGAATAAAAATAGATAAGAGAATAAACAGAAAAAAGTCTGCATTGAACAAGTCCATGACTCTGAAAATAACTATTAATTTGATCAAATTGATAAACTACGAGAAATGGAAGCACACAAAAAATGAAGTGAGACCAACGAGGTCTTCTCATGAAAGATGAATCATAATAAAAATTTGAGACACAGTTGAAAGTGTATAGTTCAGGACACAAGTTTTCAAATTATCTCTAACTTTTATGCATTTTCCTTGCCCTATCGGCTAAATATACATTGTCGGCCGCCGTAGGCCTATCTCAATAACCTCTAGGTGCTGCAAAGACGAGGTAGATCCCTCAATATGTGGTCAATATTTCTATATTCAAAAGAAAGATGAAAAATAATATCTTCTCTTTAAAAAAATTGATTGAATGGTTATTCACGTTAACACACATCAAAATTGTCATACCAACGTTGGTCCTCTGTCAACCGCGCAGTGCAGCGCCCTGTGCGACTTCCATTCCATCTTTTCTCAGTTTCCAAAAAATACGAATATATTCAATACCTACCGACACTTTGGCACACGAATTCTTATCATGTTCATTCTATTCGGTGTTTTTTGACCGTAAATTGATGTTACCTTCGTAATGACCCCATGACTCGGAGAGGGACTAGTGTCCCCCGCGCTAAACGCGCGATTTTCGCCCGCGAAGCTTTATCGTCCTACTTTCGAGCACGACTTCCGTTCTGAGAGATGCTCCTGTCTCAATCAAGATCGGCTGCGGTTTTTAGTTTATTCTGCAAATTCTGCTTTTTTCGGCAAGCTCGCCTACGCCGATTGAATGAAACCATCTGTCGGACTGATTCCGAGAGCGTTTTTGTTCAGTCTATGAGAAAAGTTAACATTGGAATATCATATTCCGATTCGACTGAAAACACTGAGTTCATATCAAAATATGCTGAGCGGTAACTGACGGAGAGACGAATGTCGAACCGAACTCTCGTACCTCGAATAAGATTTGTATAAAGGGCGTGCGAATTAAAACAAGACTTTGAAATTATCTCGGAAACTCCGTCACAATGATCACAAGTTTGCGTTATCGTTTTCCCAGAGGTACATATGACTCTACTTAGTGCCGAGTACATAATCCATTATGTTATCAAGGAACAGATTGAATTTTTTGTTCCATCCATCTATATTTTTTCCGATGAACCATTTGTTCCATTTGCCACATCAATTACATCTGAATATCATTTGATACGTCTTTATTAACGTTAATACTTTATTTTCAACATTGCTCTATAAAACAGAATCAATGCAGCCTCGGAGTTATTGATTTTTACTGAAAACATATTTCACACCATTAATGAAGGTGTACTCTCATGATCAATGCACTGGGACCAGTGTAAATTTTTGATAGTATTCTCATTTTCAATGATTTCTGTTATTGTTGATTCATCTCCTTTGTCAAAAATGTTATTTTTTATTGGTCCCTTGGATTTGATTACATTTTGAACAATAACGATTCGACAATTATCACAGTTTTTTTGAATGAGTTTTCAATTCCTTATCCTATTTTGCTAAATGTATTTTCAGAACCTTCGTGGTTGAAAACATATTCGTTTGCCGCAGAAAGCTCACGAATGAAATCAGAACCTTCGTGCCTTTTCCAGTGATGAGTATTCTGATTTCATTCGTGAGCTTTCTGCGGCAAACGAATATGTTTTCAACCACGTAACTATAAATTTTGCTCCATGACAATAAATTTCCAACCTTGTTCTCGTGTGCCCAAAAAGGCAAGTGGTTTTTCCATCAAACTGAAATGCGAATCACTTGGTTTTTCCACTGAACTTGGGAGATGAAAGAATTTATACTCTTCACATTGTGATGATATTTCATGTTAATGAGATATGGTCATAGGTTTACGATAGTCGAAATCAGATATCCGATTCGCATCATTCTGTTATATGAACTGGTATTCATCGAAATGAAAACAATATACAATAAATAACCAGACAAACTTGTTCAGCCAAACAAATTCAACCACTTGTAAACGAGCGTTTTTTAAATTGTATTTTAATATTACAATGTCTACAAACCTTTAATCTCCTCATTTGCAGTAGGAACATTTCTATTGTCAGGAGGATGTGTAGAAACCAGAGCTAGTTTGTGTGAACTCTTCATAACGACCGTGTCCGTATACAGAGTCCGAAATAATGTTGATAACGTAAGTTTTTTATATTTTATTCAATTCATGTTACAACACTTCTACAACTGATGCAGTTTATCAATAATGTATTGTTTATAATGTAAGGTTCCAACCTCATCGTTTATTAATGTATTGTTAGTTCAGGAACTCTATTTCGCCAGTAACTTCTTGTTCAACTGTTATTGGTTGTTTCGTATTCACTTTGAAATAGATTATTGGGACCATATCGAAACATAAAATATTTCATTGATCCAATCACTTAAAATACATGAGTAGTGGTGAGTTACCGCAACAAATGTTGAAATAAATGTATGTTTTTTTCAATATATACAAATCAGACTGTTTATAACAGTGAATGTTTACTTATAACAAATTTTGATCATTACCAGAATATTTTTCTGAATCACAAATATTATAAAAATTATCAAAACTCCAGGACAGGCTATAGTCTTCAGGAAATATTCGTAAGTGGAACAAATTGGTTAAAAAAACAGACACGGTTGCCATTTGATAGTGAATTTCGCCTCTCAAACTAATATAGCACTACGAAATGCTCAACAGAAACCGACGCTATGGAATAGATACGTGGACGATATCTTCATCATCTGGCCTCATGGAAAAGAAGAGTTGACTCGCTTCGTGGCATATCTGAATAGCTTCAATCAGCGCATACAGTTCACTACGGAATTAGAAGAAAATAGACAACTCCCTTTCCAAGACCTATTGATAACCAGAAAGCCGGACAACACTTTAGGATACACAGTATACCGAAAGCCCACCCACACAAACAGATACCTACACGCCGAATCCCACCATCACCCCACACAATTACAAACCGTAGTCAACACGCTGGTGTCCCGATCTTTTCGTCTGACGCAATCAATAAACAGACAAGCAGAGCTAGCAGAGACATCAAAAGTACTTCGACAAAATGGATATGGAACACACCCAATCAGAAGGGCAATCCATGCGCAAACAAACCCAAGAAAAACTAGGACGGAGGACCCCGCAGAACCCAGAGAATCAGTGACACTACCTTTCATCAAAGGAGTCACCGACAAAATCGGAAGACTAATGGGAAAACAAAATATACGAACCGTCTTCAAACCTCAAAGGACCATTTCGTCATGCTTACCGAGACCAAAGGACAGGATTCCTCTCGAAAAACAAGGAGTTTATAGCATCACATGCGGGGACTGTGATAAGTAATATATTGGCCAGACGAATAGGATAATGTCAGCTAGAGTGCAGGAGCACAAAAATAGCATAAGGGCAAAACAAACATCTTTCGCCCTGTTTCAACACCACCACCAGACGGGTCACAAAATAAATTTCGAGGTAGCAAAGCAAATAACGCAGGTGAACCATTTCAGAACACGCCAAATTAGGGAAGCCATCGAGATAGAAAAACATGGAGAAATAAACAAAAAAGACGACTCTCAAAATATTCCAAATGTCTGGAGGGCCCTCATCAACAAAAAGAAATACAGTTCAGGAAATGGTCCTTCGGTGGATGCAGGTCACCACAAACCAGACCGACCGTTATTACCTGAACAGTCATTAGCCAAAGGTCCGACAACCATAATCAATCCGACGGCTGAGGGAGCGGATCATATCGGCTACAATTTACGACCGAGAAATCATTCAAAAACTGGCAGAAGTTTTTCAAACAACAGTTGCTAGCACCAAATAGGAGCAGTAACATTCTTGAAAATGCCAACTGGCGAAACGTCGAAAGTCAATATTGACAAATATATATATATATATATATATATATATATATATATATATATATATATATATATATATATATATATATATATATGATGCCAACTGTGTCTATTTTTTTTTACCAATTTGTTCCACATACGAATATTTTCTGATTTGTATATATTGAGAAAAACATACACCCTAGAATCTTTCAGAGATGGTAACTGAAGACTTAGTTAGTTGCTACTATCTATGGAACTGCAGTTTGTAGGCGAGTTTCCTGTACTTTTTTCAAATTATAAAATGAAATTATGAGCTATGTTTTGCCGCTCTGTATATGCTTAAAAACATTTGACCTAATCCAGAGACAGAGTGAATATTCGTATAAGAAGGACAGTCACTACTTGTGATATATAAAATATGCAATCTAAACAATACAGGTATACTGCCATAAATCTTGGAACAGTGGAGTCATGTTCCGATTACTGATTATTCACTTGCAGTGTGTCATGGCAAATCACGTAATCATAATATAACATGGTATCAATGAATGTTCTCGGAAAAATAATCACCACTGTCTTAATACTGATTTCGTATTAGTTTCATAAAGCATATGCAGCTTGTGCAAAACCTATGAAGATATTTCACATCAAGTAATCAACATTCTTGGGAAAGTTGAAGAGAAAGATGTCAAGATTGGCGTCAATTCTTCATTAACATATAAATAGTTTACAAATGTACTTAGCCCGAGGGAGACACTCCACTCAAATATCAAAAACCTACTATAGTGTGGGGCAGAATGAGATTTTCATTGCGTCTTTAGTTATTATATTATATACAGAAGAGCACAAATGCGGGATTTAGGTAGTGATGAACAACTGTTGCTTCCGACAAAAACTACAAAAATAACTTTTTCTTCAATAACTCTTTTTGAGAACCCGAATTCACTGGGAAAAAATATCAATTGAACGTTGCTGTCTATCTTTGCTTTTAATATGTTCAGATCTCGAATGCATTATTGTTTGTTCCACAACGATTGTTAACTAATTGGAGCTAACAATTATGCAAATATTGCTTCATATTATCATTGATGTAAAAGGTGCAAGGTCTTTCGAATGTTTCCAGTTTCAATTACAATTGCAGTAAATATAAATTTTTTGATTGATTTTTCCAGTATTACCGCAATTATCAATTGAAGGCGTGAAACAATAGATCGAAGGTACCCAATTATTATCTCACTGTTTGTTTCCATCATCAATTATGTTTCATTAGTAGGGATATTCTGAAGTGGTTCCTCACTTTCGTAGATTCTATTCAACAGAAATGTATGAAAAACTATCCACTCAAAACAAAATTTTATAATTACAGAAAGTTTTTCGATATATGGAAAGGATACCATCGGCCTTACTTTTGTTCGTTTGTGATAAAACCAATCGTGGGAATGAAAAGTAAGAAAGTTGATTGTTTTCGAATGAAATTTTGAATTGCCGAGAATGAAAAGTATTCAGTTGATGTTACCCACCACCCCACTGATTTATCACAGATATTTTCTGTCAAGAGTTTTATAGAATTTCCTTTGAGATTGGAATTATCAACATTTAGTTTTTTTCAAATAATCTTTTGAATAATTCGTTCAGGCCAGCCTCAAAATACCTACATAGTAGTTTTTGGCTGGCCCTTGTCAGAAAACAACTACTCCCCTGGCTAATACCTCGAAGGTCATTGCATTTTATCCGACCAGTGCCAGCCTAGGTTTCTTGAGAGAAGAAAATCCTGCATTTGCTTTTGACCTACTGTGTAGGTAGTATGAGGCTGGCCTGAACGAATTGTTCAAAAGATGATTTGATTCAACACCAGTCGAATGTTTCTAATAGAATTTTTGTCTGAATATGGATGGCAATGTTCCTTGTTGGTACTGGTTCGAATTTCCATTAACTATAGGTATACTCCACTGAAACAAATTAACAAAACTATAGTCGGGCCGTTCAAAAGATAGAATTCAAGGACGCGTGAACAGTGAATGCCTGCATAGCCACGCCTTCCAAACTGAAATAAATGAAGAACTGTTCACACTGTACTGTACTCATTTGTGCTTTGTATTTACGTGTGTTACGTTAGTTAAATAATATGGATAGAAACACTCTTTCACCTCCAAGAAGAAGATGAAAAAAAAAGACATTTAACTGTAGAGGAAAAAGGTGTAATAATGAACACTTATGAAAAAGTATCCCAAGAGTTGATGGGAGAACGACGCGGCAACGGTTTTGTTGAGTGGTGTAAATCGGACTATCATTGGGGAGAGGAACATTCAAAGAGTGCGTGCCGTTTACGTGACTATTCTATCTTTTCAGCGGCTACACTTTAGTAGTTATTATTTGATTTTTATTTCATATTCTGTGAATACTGAAGATTTTCATGGCAATTAGAACAAGAAATCAAATAGAAACAATTAAATCCAAAAACAGAATTGCTATTAAGTTTATTGCAAAAGTTAGGTATAAATATCAAAATCAGAAAAATGTATTTGAATAATCAATAATCTAACGAAAAAAACGAGAAGAAAAACCTGTCAAAAATACTCATCGGTTGAAAATACTACATCAAAATAAAGAGCACTAGTACTTACATGAAATAAAAAATTTATGAAATGAATGAAGAATACAAAAATGTAAAAATAAAACTGTTGTAACCATGTAAAGTGTTTTGACGGAATATTTTGATCAAATTCATCGAATTTTATATCAATAACTGTAATACTAAAACCACTTCATTATCACTATTCATAACCACACGATATTTGAACTATCCGACTGAAATAACATTATGTACATCCATCGATTGAAAATAATGTAACTATCAGAAACAGGCATTTTCACTCAATTCTACAAGACTGATCCATGCTTGATTTCAATCAAATCATCTACCCATTCATCAAAATGTCACTCACGGAAAAACATTGATCACTTGATGGATTATGGTCGAGTCCAAAGTAGCTGCTCACTATGCTGGTTGATGATTATTCCAGGATAAAAAGAAATGACACTGAAAATACACTAGATGTCCCGCCTCAAATGCACGACAATACTTTTTAATTTCGGAAATTTATGTACTCACAAATAAAAAATTCTGCCCAGTAGAGAACGACATGTCAGGCCCAAATACTCCACACCACGTCTAACAAATCCGACAATGATTCAAAATATTTTAGCAACCTTGCTAAAGAATAAATGAGCGTTATCAACTAATGGAAGTTTCTGAACGTCTGAACTGTTTTTCAGTTCAATATTTGTTCCACAAAATTTTGACAAATTGCAATGTGAATGTTTGTCAACATGAACTGGATGTTTCGAGTAGTATGAGAGGTTGAATAACTTGCTAATACCAGCAGAATCCAAAGATTTTTCCTTATTCCTTATTTTAAGTTTATCGAACTTTTGGTCAATTATAGTTATATACTTTCTCTTCATAAGAAAAGACCAATATTCATACATTCTAATTTCGCATATAATTTGTGAAATCAGAAATTTATATTTTCGTTTCGTTTTTCAAATCATCTGAAATTTCACTTAATTTGTTGGTGTAAGAAATTTTTCCGTGGCATTTTCCACTGGAATTGTGAAGTTTGACAGAATTCTGTAGAAAAAATGCAAAATTCTCAAAAATAATTCGATGATTTGTCTCTATTCAATGCATTGACTTTATATGTGCATATAGAAACAATGCATTGGAAGGGGAGTAAAATTAACAAACGTCATTTCATAAATGTAACATTGTCAGTTGATGCCAGTACGTATATTATAAATCAGATAATAGATTATCCGTCATTTTTTTCATCAGAACATGCTTTCTGGGTTCACTCGTGAGAGTATTTGATAAGTAGTATTATTGTTTCAAATTATGATATTGACCTGTGGTGAACCGTTTGGTCGTAAAATTGATCGTCATGAATCCGTCGGAAGCATTAAACCTTGAAATCATTATTTCCCAAACACGCAATCTCACCAGGAAAGAGACATTATTACCTATCATTTTGCAATTTAGCTATCAGATACTGCTTCAAATGAACTATTAAAGTATTACTATTCCAAGTAATGTCAGAAAAGTTTTACAAGGACTCCAATAGAGTTCCGACAATTGCCAACTTCCTGTTCAATTAAAAACGTGCATGTCCTAATTCCTGTCATGTACAAAAAAAATAAAATAAAAATTCGCAACAACATAGGGTTCATTACATGCCTTCTAAGCTCGCTAATAAGAGTGTTGGACGAGGGTACATATACAAAAATCTATAATTTCACTCATTTCATCTGTTGTGAACTCTCCAAGTAGCTTTTGAGAATAGTTTCAGTCCACAGTACGTGACCTGAACGAAAAATTGATTACCACATACTTGAAACTTCGTGAGTGGCTTCACTTTGACAAGTCTAACTCATTTTTCCTCTACGAAAATTCTTGAAACTGCTGATTTCTCAAAATATCAACTTCTCAACGTGTCGATTTTACGATGTAACATATTGCAATTAACACAATTTTTTTTCGCAGCAAAATTGAAAGATAATTCGATAAGAAATGCGTTATAACACTTGGCGGACAAAAAAACTGCAATCAATGAGCCTACCGTTCCAAACACGTCGATTTTACGAGGTTAGGTTTCTTGATTACAGAATTAGTCCATATACAATAAAACAATCAATTGGTCATATCGGCGGACAAAAAAACTGCTGCTTTTGTCCAGTCGGACAGCCTGAACATGTCGATTTTACGATGTATGGTTATGCAATTATTTGAACAAGTTTCTTGAAGACTCCTGAGAGTTGCTAAGAAATTTCAGTCAAATGAATATACCAACTGAATGTTTCAATATAAAACGGTTGTGAATTTACCAGTTTCTGATCAGAACCGAATATACTTTGAAATATTCTTTATTGATAATTTGTTGATATCCTTCAATTGAAATAATACATAAATACATAATTGTTGAAATCGAAATTAGAGGCTTTTTTCTGTCAATGACAGTTTTATCGCGCTAATAAACCAGCAATCGGATCAGGAAGTGAATTAAATGTCATTATTGGAGCTACTAAAATATTCAGTTATTTCCAGACTTTCTAATGCATCGATGAGCTTATCGTCATTTTCAATCATGTTTCAATCAGTTTAGAACTGCTTTCACTTGTGATGGGCATTTTCAGAATTTTCCGATCGGAAGTGTTCATAATAATCTGTGAAATGAATTCTAATAGCTCTTGACTTTGACCAATGTTCTTTTTGCCACTATTATCAGAACTGATCTCTCTCTATTTCATTTTCTATATATTCAGTTTAATCCTAAAGTTGATATTTCCGAAAGTTTGCATATGCAATTTTCATCTTTACTTCTGTCAAATCTTACAGAGTTCACGTAGTAACTGGGTTTTATAGGTGATCAGTCCTACGAACCTCGGACATTCTCTTTTTAATACGAAGAGTTGACTTTATTTTTATCATCTTATTACCCTTTCCGACTGACTCCGATCATTATCTTTGTCTCGATTCTGTTGATTACTGTGGATATTTAGTTTTTTATAAAGTATTATTCCATTAACATCCTTTTATCACCATCGGTTTTGCGGTTTACGTATAATGAGTTAAACATTATCTTATATTGTAATCATTTGGAGGATCAGTTGGCAACTACAATCGTATAATTTATCATTATTGATGACTGAAAACACCATAAAAATAATTTTATTTTCGTATATCCCCTTCAGAAAACCTTCTCGGTCGTGATGTTCAAATTGATATGAGAGTTTCAGCCACACTATGTTTTCAATGATTCCCCTTTCTGTTGTTTTTACATATGAACTTGCCATATCATTATACATAATGACTGAATCGAAGTGAAATAGATATTTTTTTCTCATTGAATACTCAATCAATGAATGGACTTTGGATTTTCATAAGAAACGCTGACGAGTACGTAATAATCCAAAGCAAAAGTCCTTGCTTTTTATATCATTACAATGAGAATAAAAATGCTCCTCGTTGCATTCACTGAATCAGAATGAGCTTGCCGTGGCATAATTTAATTATTAGGTATCTGTTAATGAGTTAAACAAACTAGACACCTGTATGCGAAACGATTGTTTGCAACTTTATCTATTGTATTCCAGAGGATTGTTTGGAATATTGAGGATATCCATGCATTGAAAAACCTATTCCGGAATGAAATTTTTAGTTTCTTTAACCTGTGTATCGGCTTCATTCAATGGATCTTCTGATTTTTGTCATTGTATGGAAATATAATAATCGTCATTGATCTATTTTTTTTCAACTGATTGATATCAGGTGTCTTGCCAATATTTCTCGACTTTTTCATATATTTTATCAGATCATCACTTCGACGATTTCAGTTTCCTTGTTTTCGTTTTGTCAGAGCTTTATCGTTTTATTTCGACCACGTTTCGACTCATTCGGTTTTGCTAACAGTTTTCAGATGCACTTCATTGTGTTATTTTTACCAGATGAACCGCTACACATGCGATACTATACAATTGATACAATCACTTCCTCAGGCGTCTTCTGGTACTACTGGGTTTCAGATGAGTTGAGTAGGTTAGGAAATAGGAGTTTGAACCAGAAACACTGAACAGGGGAACATTGTCAACTAGATTCAAACGAAAAAAAGGCTGTGCAATTCAGAGAAAAAGTATTTTGCACCTCACTACTAAACCAACCAACCATGAAACGTGGCAGTCATACGACAGAGGGAAATTTCGAAAAAAAATTCTCTGACTAGACACATTCAATTCACTCTCCTTCATTCGCCTATTGAAAGCTCAGTATATTGAAAGAATGAAATGAAAATTATAATCGTAAATGGAAAATTTTAAAAATAAAAACAGGTGACCGAAAACAAATTAATTGAATATTGCTGAAATCTATTCTCAGAAGGAAAAGCATAGGTAAAACTATAAGCGGAAAATATAAATGAGGATAAAAAAAACAAAATAATTATAGGGAAAGAATACAATCATATAAGAAATGAAAAAATGTATTTTCATTGTTCAAATTTATTATTATAACATCGTCAATTCGTAGCGCGATATGATTTTAATATTCAATGTTTTTGAATATAAAGTGGGTCTTTATTATAGTGCAATGAATGTAATAATTCAATAATAATTTGTAAATATTCCAATAGATATGTATGACTTGAATTATTAAACTCTTAAACAAATGAGTCAACGATATTTTCGAATAGCCGAAATTCGAGCTATGACTGAATACCTTTTGTTGAGTAACAATTATTTTTAATGACAAACCGATGGAAACATCGACCACTTGTTCGATTCTGTACAATTTTCCACATTTTCTCGAGGTGAAATATTGAATAAATTATCTATATACGCTCTGCATAGGAGCTCATAAAAGTTTTAATTTAGGGAGCATTTGAGAGCTAATTGATTTTTTTTAATAGTGTGACTTGCCGGTTATCAACTGTTGTTTTCAAATGGAGAGGGGCTCTTGTGACACCTCGCTTGATAGAACTTACAGTTATTTATCGAACATTTGAATATTATTGAGAATTGGACCTGCCGTTTCCGAATTATTACCACTTCCATTTTATAATTAATGTCGTCAATCTAACGAAAAATCACAATTCCAATGAAAAATGCATTTGAAAATTACTTCAATTCATTTCAATAACCATCCATTATAATTTTGCCCAGCATCGGCATAAGTGAAAACTGCTTCTATTCTTCTTTCCGAAATTGAACACTCGAGGGATACAATTGTTAGAAAGGTAACTTTGAGATGATAACTCAAGAGCTGCTACTCCGAATCTCCAGAATTCACCAGTGTTGAATAGAGAATTTCCATCAATTGATAGCTTCCTTTCAGAAGCGAGTGACGCATGACGTCATCTCATTCATTCCTCCATCAAAAAGTTATGCTACGTCATGTGAATTTCGTCCGAACTCGATATCTAGTCCATTCTAAAGTTGAGAGCAGAGGACTCATGTCAACACTATAAAAAAATATCATGATCGAATTAAGTAGGTATTTGATTCTGAATAATTTTATTTCTATTCATACTCTTCCTTCATCAAAAACTCTTTCGAGAGCGCCTAGAAGGCAGAGCCTTGTGCGGGCAAGGGTCGGCTAATTGTCCTGGGTGCCGAAGCGCCCTGGGGCGTCCCACTGATTTTTATGGGAGCGCATTTGCTATTTCAACTATAGGGAAACCCAGAAGACCCAAAGTGTACCATGTCAGGTGATGTATTCAATACAGATATCCCACCTAGCATGATTCGTTTCTAGGCAACTAACCATTGTCTATCGTACCGAGCCGGCTAGAAAAACTTATATTATATTATTATTATTTTGAATTGTTAACCTAGCACATTCTGAAGGAATTGAGACTTGATATTGGAGTGTATACAAGTATAGAAAGACAGTTTTTCCCGTTCCACCCTGAAAAGTTGCTGTGTTAATAAAAAACAGATCCTTCTGAAGGAAACACGGATTTTAAATAAAACCTACAGAATCTTTTACACAGACAGAGCAGATCCAAATTTTGAAGGAGTCTCACGGCCAATTGCACCGCTTTTCTTAAGCTGTGCTTTTCCTGAGCCAGGCTTTGTTGCTATGGATTTGCCAATCAGTTTCCTCGTTCCTAAACGATTGAGCCAAGCTTAGTTGAATCTCTGCTGAATTGAAGCGGTGCAACTGGCCCTAAAGACATCTACACACAAACGGATCAAAAACGAATGAAGGCTCAGGATGTTCCCGGGAAAACTGCCCGTGTACTCCAGATCGAGCTTACTGGAATGACCAAGGCAGTAGAAGAGTTACACTATTACTATGAACTGGACCAAAGGGCATGCTACATCAAGAGGCAATCGCTTCTGAAGGGTACCGGTCTTAATCCCTTGGTACCTGATCCTTTAATCGGTCTGACTACGTCGGAAACTTCGATGCTCATCAAGAACTACTGCCACCGTGATTTTTAATGCTGTAATCTCTCAAGAGAGCAATTAAGCTACCCCGTTGAAGATACAGCCAAGAAATACCTGTCAATGTCCAGGAACCATTGACTCACAACAGGTGTTTTGACAGGACACTGCCAGCTAAGACAACACCTATTCAGAATAAAGGTAACTGACTCGGCTCTTTTTAAGGGCTGTGAACAGGAAGATGGAAGCATAGAGCACGTTACATATGACTGCTCTGCATTCTCATAGAAGAAAAGATCCAGGGCGTGTTCGACCTAGTCGATATAAAAAGGATATCGCTCGGTGACTCTGTGACAATTATTAATAATGATTGTTCAAAAAGCGGCAACAGCTGAATGGGTACCGTCTTTCATGCATACTGTCTCCTTCCAAAAACAACAGAATGATTGCGTTCACGAGATTCAGGCCCGGTCTGGCTCCATTGGGGGCCCTCGGCTAGACGGTGATTTGAGGACGCCCCCCCCCCCCCCGCCAGAATGAATGAATGAAACCACTAACATGCCCTCTCACAGCAAAATAGTTAGCCTTTCTTTCAGGCATGCGGCTAACGTGATTTTGAATAGTTTTGATTTTTTTTATATTCTGGTTGAGAAGAATAGTTTTGCTAAATATTTTACAACGCAATTTGAACGTCTTATCTTAGCGATATTATTTGCTAAGGTAAGAATTTTAAATGACATTGTATATAAACAATCCAGGGCTGAAATGATTGAAATATTTGACCTTTATATCAGCACAAAATTTAAATTATAAATTGTTATTACTTGAAAGATCAATATTAATTGCAGTACTACTTGAGAATGTTTGACCTAAACAGAAGGATAGTTCAATGAAAGGCCAACTACGAATATGACAATAAAAAACACAATGCAAAAAAAACGCTGCATTACATTAGGCAAAACTTCAATGCAACACCCTAGTCCCAAGTATACATTGATACTAAAATATGGCCTAATGTAATAGAAGTATAATATACATCATTAATTATAAAGAATTTGAAACTTTAATTTTTTTTCAACAGTATGAACAAAAACAACAAAAATTCCTACCACAGTGATAGTAATCAACGATTACCTATCCTATCAGTTTTCTTTTAAGTTCGTCACTACTCCTGGCCACGACATTAATTATTTCTTCTTTGTCGATGTCAGAAAACAGGTCTCTTTCTATATTCATAAAAATAAGGCTAGACATAAGGTCTTGACCTAAACTAGCCCTAAGACGATTCTTTATAATTTTTAGCTTCGAAAAAACCCGTTCACATGTAACCTGTGTACAAGGTATCGTTGAAGAAAGAAAGACAAGATGTGTAGAATAGGTCTTAAATATAGAACAGGTGCGAAATTCAGTTCATAGTAAAATTTGTGATTTGCGGACAAAATAGTTAAATTCTTTGTCCCTTTTCTACGTTTTTCTTCAAAATTATATTGAAAATTTACTACATTTTTAGAAAATTTCGAATCGATTGAATTTTTTTAATGAATTTATATATATATATATATATATATATATATATATATATATATATATATATATATATATCAGAAGATACCTAACGGATAAAAAAACCCAGAAAATTCATCTTGCATATCGAAGATCCGTGAAAACACTTTCAATTTTTCTGACATAATACCTGGATGGGCAGGATACCCTGTAACCTTAGAGAGCGGCTGACGATATAATCATCAAAAATATCGGACCTAGTCGGATAATAACTGGAGGAGAATCATTATAACGATATCCAGTTTCCGTGGAGATAACAGACAATTGAAGTCTTTGGCTTGCTCTTGCTTGGTTGCTTCGTAAGGGGAGTGATTGACCAGGACGGTATGGACAGATATTCGTCTCATAGTTCTTGAGAATGAATTCAAAATGGAATTTCGAAACGTCGAACACATCAGAAGATACCTAACGGATACAAAACCCAGAAAATTCATCTTGCATATCGAAGATCCGTGAAAACATCAATTTCTACATATATATATATATATATATATATATATATATATATATATATATATATATATATATATATATTTGAACTGGTCGATACTTAATGAACATCTACAAAAATATCAGTTTTCTGTGCGATTCTCACTATAAAGGGTTTACAAAACAGCGACACGCGTTTCGCTATTCAATAGCTTCCACAATAAATAAAGTAGGGTAAAGGTGCTTCATTTCACAAAGAAATGATTCATCTTGTGAGTCGGTGCTGTGGAAGGCACAAGACATGTGTTTTCTTTGTCGCAGATAACTGCTCTATTCTAATCTAGTTTATGATTGATAAAACAATATTTCATAATCAACATTGGTTCAATAATAATAATCAATTCCAACTTACCATTGTATGGTGCAAAATCAATGAGGTTATGCTGAATAATATCTCTTCAACAATGTGGAATTTGCTTTTTAAACTCGATATGTAATATTGGAATTTCAATAACTGTCCAATATTGTTCTGGAAAGTAGATTACAACATTGATTTATCAATTTAGCTAGCATATTGGCATAATATACTGCATAAATAATATTAAAATCGTGAAATTTTTATCACAACCTACGAATTGTATTATAATTTCAACAGTGACAACATATCGTTCACAAACTGATATATCAATTTTGGTAATACAGTATTCAATTATAAATCGAATAATTCAGATATAAAAACTAGAATATCAAAATTCATTGAAATCCAATGACGGAAAATTACCGACATACTAATCTCTGAAACATTTAGGCCTCGTCTCTCTGTATTTCTTTGTGTCACGCTCATTAGTCTTGTGGTTGGTCTTCTCGTTCATTGATATGAGATAACACCATTTTGTAACAACTCGTTACAATGCTTCCGTAACTCTCGGCAGTTAAATTTATCCCGAGCAAACACGATTTTTATTACGGAAAATGGAAAAGTAACCCACATCACTTTCCTCAACATTTGCTGTCTATTTGATTTTAATTTGGAGGTGCGAGTCAAGCAGGCTGTGAATGAAGATTACGAAATCTCCAAAAGTGATGAATTACATAAGGTAACCGTTCGTGGTCATAGCTGAAGGCGATCCGACTACTTTCATTATTCAAATCGTCGTAATATGTCTGCACGGTTTGAGCGTATCACCTTACCGACTGACACACTTTTAACTAGCCATGGAACTAATTGGGTTAAATTTGGTAGAGCATCAGTTTTATTGAAAAATACGCACCGTTCTTCAGAATCAATAATCATTTCACTAATTGAAATAAGTAATTAATCACGCGTTATTTCGAAATTCCCGAAAAGCGAATGAAAACTTGAATTTCTTTCCCATTGAATTGCACTATGATCGGGTGTGCTCTCAATATTTATTTTCGAGTACCACCAAAACTTATCTGGACGTGAAAATTCACATTTTTTACGTTTGATTTTGACAAATGTCAAGTTGGTAACATGTTAATCTTTTCATAAATTGAATAATTGCGTTAGTGAATTGCAACAACCATATCGAAATTACTACTTAAACTACTGATACTACGGTTAATCTTACATCAATCAAATATAATCAAACATCAATCAGATATAACAAGTACGTAATAAGACTCGAACCGTCCGGATTTCAGAACCTGAAACCAATATATCAACCAAACAATTTGAATCATAACGGCTTATTGCGAACAGAGTATCAATAATATAAATCTACAAAAAAATTAGATGCAAACAGAAGATATCTATAAGATGTTTATACTCTCAATATGCAGAATAACTACAGATTTCCTAAATGGGATTTATACAAATTGACTCCATTCATCAAAGCATTCATATGCGCTATGTGCATTATACTTCAATAAAAACATAGACGTTATTTTTGGTATTGATAATCAAGGAGAATGGAAAACATTCGCGATTTTTTTATTGCCTTTGATCTTGACTGGACTTGTGCTATACGAGATTTTATGTCGAAAATAATTCACAAATAGATATCTTCACTTGGCACGATTCGTTAATGTGATCCTGTTGATTATCGACTTACTTGTCTTGAGCTTACAGTTTTCACCTGTCGTGGTCAGATAAAACATCATCACTTCACGCATTAGGATGAAAACTACAGTTTGATGAAGAAGGAACAAATACCTGGAGGAAAATATTTTTTATTTTTGAGTTTAAAAATCAGTGCATTTTCTGAGAGTTCAATTTATATTGAAACATTTATGAGAGGAATCTTCTTCACTTATTGGAGAAACGATTTCGGAAACACCTTGCCTATATTTGTCAGAATAGCAAATTCTTCTTTATATATTATATTTGTCAATTGAATTTCTCAATTTCATCATTTGGGTACATGCTATTATTAATGCACACCACAAATACGAATGTGTTGTAATGGATTAGCATCTTGCCAAGGTTCTTGAATTCTTTAAAAATTAATTTGATATTCTATCAATGGATCTGTTCAACCTCAAAAACTCATTGATTGTCTGGATATAAATATCACTTGCCATGTAGGGGGGAGGGGATATGGAAGTGCTATCGCCGCCATCTTGAAATGTCAATTTCGTTCAATATCTTCAAGAAGGAACATCTCACACCAAAAATTAATGAATACTTCTGTAGAAAATTGATTTTATAATTTTTGTTTCCCTTTCCTAACTTTCGGAGTTATTTCAGGTCAATATTGCAACAACAAGGATTATTCAAAATTTATGATATAATCGATCCAATATGCACAGTAACTATCTAAGAAATATACGTATACTTGCAACATTGATTTGTAATAATCGTTGTGGTTCTATACAGAAGAGTAGTTTTTTTACAGTATTCTTTTACGACAGAATTGTTTCCAATGCTTATATTTCAGCTATTTATACCTTTGTATGCTTCGAATTTGTTCATCTCTCATAAAAAAACAACCATTTGGCATATTTCAATAAAGTGAGATGAAGGCGGAAAAAAAGGATTAAATCTGCACGAACTCATAAAAAAGTCCATTATTCGGTCAAACTATCTACCCCACCACTTTATTTATGTAAGTGACAATTATTCATGTTTATATTCACCAGGTATGTGCTAATTAACCATATTTTGTGCCAATTCTCAATGTCATTTCATCAACATGAACTCATGGCATCGATATTACCAGGAAGATAAATAACCGAGTGACCATGAAAATCATATTGTTATTTGTCAAATAAGCGTGGAGTTTTCTATACCGGCTTTTTCGTTCAGTCCAGTCGATTACTGAAAAATTTGCGTATTTTTTACTGCAGGGAATTGGTATTTGTACTCACTGAAAGTTATTTTAGGGCCATGCGAATTCGTTTCGCACAATTGAAATGTCATAGATGTTAGGAGATAGAAGACTGGTTGAACGAGACAAATTATTAATAATCTGAAATTTCATAAAATCGATTGTATGCTTTGCTCAAATCATCTAAATTAGAGAAAGTTGTATAAATAACACGATCACAGCAGTTTTAACATTACAATTTCTGTTTTCGTCTTACATAACCTGAATATCTCTCACAATATTCAGACTTCCCAAATATTGGAGACAGAATAAGAATCCGAGATGATTTGCCATTATTCACGAGAAAGAGTTTGTCCTCAAAATATTTCAAGAAATAATGCTCACCACATATGTTCATTCAATATTTTTCTCAGAATATTTTTAGTTTTAAAATAATGTTGATCGAGTAATCTAGAATCAGTAGTGTTGTTGTTGAAGCGTACAAAAAATCCTTAAATTATCGGACAGCAAAACATTTGGAATAACAGTGAAAACAGTGCCAATTTACTATGAGAAACAAGTTTTTGTCGCGCAGTCGGACAACTGCTTGAAATGAAGTGAAATTTATTCATTCATTTTCAATTGATGAACATCTACCAAAATCATTCCATAAAACCAACATAAAAACAGAAAATTGCTTCTCTGATCATTGTAAATAGACACTTATAAAGATCGCTGTTTGATTTTTGTTAAACTTCATTTTTTTGCCTCCTCCCCAACCTGAAAATTAATTTGACAAATGTCTTCACTAAACAATTGATGTTTCGAACAGAATTATTATTTTAATATTTGTGAATTTTATCTATTGTCACAATCATGGTGTCGTTCAAAGCGAAATCGAATAGCATACAGGGGCGCCGGAACCATGGGGGCAGTGGGGGCTCGAGCCCCCATAGAGAATCTGCTATGGGTTTGCGAAACTGTTACCATTCTCTCAAAGCAAAAATGTTTCGTTTAGGACAAATAATGTATCGGTCTCAGTGCTCTCGGGTTATAAAGATTTTTATTATTACGCTGGCAACAGTGTCAGTGACAAAATATATATATATATATATATATATTTTGGAGACCGAGCCCCCATAGTGATTTTGAAGTTCCGGCGCCTATGATAGCATATATCGTCAGCAACACTGTAAGTAGCAATTCGTTGTAAATTTTTCCTCCCATGTATTATGATATAATGTTTATCTACACCCGTACTCTAATAATACACTCAGATGCCCACAACCCTCTTTATAATGGAATACATTACGATTCAGATTTTTCATTACGATACATATTTTCAACCAATACAAACCCATAATAATTTTTCAATCAAGCATGATGTACATGCTCTACATGCTCTGCATTTGACGTTTGTTAAGTCAAAATCGGTATAGGTAATGAATTTTTGAGGAATATAGCCAAACTTCGTTAATCATAAAAAAATGTCTGATACCAGCTATATGGGAGAATCACCTTCGACACTTTCATCGGCAGACATACAGTTAGAATGATTGAATTTTTTATTTGACAAATGCATGATTCATTATTTTATTTTTTCAATTCAAATTATCTGAGTTCTCCGTAGGCGAGCGGTCTAAGGCACTGACGTTATATCAGCTAGTTGGAAGAGACATGGGTTCGAATCCGGCCCCGAGTAACCTTTATTTTTTGTAATTTTTGATCTTCTCTTCATTTCTGCGGTCTATTCCTCAAAGTAATACCATTTATTACAATTCAGTAGAATCCTTCAAAGAAATTCCTTGAATTAGTATTATTGTGTGCAATACTAATATAAATATAACATTTGTAGTTCTTCATTATTTATCGGGTGAAGATAAAAGAGCGTATGCACCTCTCATGTAATGCTTATTAATACATGATCGTTGCATAATATACTATTGTAGTTTCCCCCAATCAACCACTTATTCTCCTATAATGCTCCCATGCTCACCATGCTTTGGAAAACGATCACGTGACTGATGAAAGAAATTCGAGACTGATCAAAGATTTACTTGGCGGGAGGCATCTAGATGCATCTAAAAGCCTAGATTTTACAATGATTTTACAAACAAGTTCCTTCGGGACCGACACATTTTTTTTCAGGGAGAAGATAGCAAACCTGCAGTACCTTTTACTGGGTCACAACGAAATCATTTATGCATAGACTGTGATAGTTGAAATGGAATATTTTCAACAATAAAGCAATTTCAATTCGCTTCTGGTTTGCCAAAAATAGAACCAAAGTCAAAAAATTTTGCAGACACCCATTCCATTTTCAACCTCAATTTTCTCTAAAGTGTCAGGGAACGTAGTATTTTCCAAACTTCAACCTTGAAGTATACATATTTTTCTGTGGAAGAATGATGAATTTTGACGTCTTTGATTTTTCTGTTTCAGAGAATAAATATAATTATGAAGCTGTGATATTCCCTAGTGGAAACTTCTGAAACAGCAAAAAAAAACAAAGTATTGTTACGACATTTCATTGGGTTTGTAAATTAAAACTCCAAACAATACTTCACTACTTTTATTACATTTCTTCATCACAATACACTGCAATCACTCAAACTGCTCCGCCAACTATCCAACGCTCTGTACTAAACCTCTCAGTTAAACTCTCTGTAATAGAAATTCTATACTTCGACTTCTGCATTCAGCAATACAAAACTCTCCGCCTCTCCACTAAGCTAGAAACTCTGATAACTATCTATCTAAATAACTGTGAATAACTCTGCTAAACTCTCTCTGCGAATAAAAACTCCCTTCCTCGATGAAGTGTCTCCTTATATACTTGCCTACGCCTATGGAGAATCTTCGTTTCAAATCGAGTCGGTTATCGAATTTTTTCGGTGAGCCGCGATCCCGCAGGTAACAATCTTCCTTCGACCCCTCATATTAATTTGACAGGGCCGGCGCTAGGAGATTTCGTAACATTATCCCCCTCTCAATTTTGATCGTCCCTATCAAATAATATCTCGTTACTTCCATTGTAACATTTCAGTCTGTCTGGGTGTACGACTTTAATTTTGTTCTGGGCCTATGTTGAACCCTTCACACCACATCTATAACATTTCCTCTGTGGCATTCTCTCCCTGCAGTCTTTCATAAAATGCTCCGGTTTTCTACACCTTAGCAAATCCTCTGCGGCATTTTCACCCAACAGTTTTTCACAAGATGTCCCAACTTTCCACATCCATAACATGTTCTTCTCATCTGGTTCCTCATTCCACTCATCAATGATTTGATCTCCTCCAGAACTTTCTCGAATGAACCATTCGCTGCGCCAGATCTTTGATCGGGATCGTCAATTGTTACCGCTTGCACTTTCGGCCTTGAGGTGTTGAAGGCCGTCTCCACTTCTAGCGAACGTACCAAGGCATCGCTACTCCTTTTGAAACTTATCAGTGGTGATGGTCTTTGTATCTCTGGGTCTCTCAGTCCATTTATGTCCACTAGCTGCTCCTTGAAAATCTCCGGGCGATTCTCGATACGCCAGCTGGATTAGGCGTCGAACATCTGCCTCAAATTCTTGCAGACTCTCACCTGATTTTTCTGTGCGAGTCGTCATTCGGGCCCGGTACAGCTGTTCTCGGTGTTGATCGCCATACCGCAACTCTAATGCTGAAATCATGTACTCATATTTCTTTTGCTGTTCGATGGGTATGGTCTGCAATATACCCAAAGCTGGCCCTCTAGAAGCTACTATTAGTGCCGTAGCTTTTTTTCTTCGCCCCATCCATTAGTCTCTGCCGCAGGCTCAAACTATCTGAGATACATAGCCCAAGATGACTGTCCGTCAAAATTCGGTGGAAATTGTTGATGTGGCAACCCTGTCTCGACGATCTTGGTTCCTGAGAAGAACTATCTGCTTTTCTAGACCTCCAATTTCATTTCTCAAGTCATTTTTCATCTCCTCTCGTACTGTATCCACTTTCTTATTGAATTCATCGTCCATTTTCCTGACGTCTTCCTTCATATCTTCTTTTAGTTCTTCCACTCGTACTTGAGTTTTTTTGTAACACATGCTCGAAGAACCTTCCTTGATGTTCTAGAACCTTCTGGAACTCTGCTTCTCGTTGTTTTTCAATTTGTTCTAATTCATTCCTTTGTTTCTCCGGAATATTCTGGAATGCTTCGTTTCGTTCTTCCTTTTCAACTTCCCGTTCTTTATTTTCATCTTCTCGCTCTTTTTTCTGTTCTTCGAGAATTTTCTGGGGTGCTTCTTCCCGTTCTTTCTTCACATTTTCGAGAATTTTCTGGAGTCCTTTTTCTCGTTCTTTTTTTTCATTTTCGAGAATTTTCTGGAGCGCTTCTTCTCGTTCTTGCTTTCCCTCCTGCCGTCGCTTTTCCTCAAATTCCCTTTCTTCCAGCCGTCGCTTTTCCTCTTCCTGTCGTCGCTTTTTCTCTAATTCATTTTTCCTCAGCCGTCACTTTTCATCTTCCTGTCTTCGTCTTTCCAAATCCGCGAATTGGTTTTGGATAAATTTCAACATGTCCTCCATCGTATCGTAAGATGTACTTCTCGTATTCTTCATAGATTGTTTTTATTTATCAGCAAAATGCCACTTCCGACACCACTGTTACGATATTTCCTTGGGTTCGTTGATTGAAACCAATCCAAACAACACTTTACTACTTTTATTACAACTCTTTATCACAATACAATAATACAATACTGCTCCGCTAAATATCCAACGCTCTGTACTAAACCTCTCAGTTAAACTCTCTGTAATAGAAATTCTATACTTCGACTTCTGATTAGAATAAAAATCTCCGCCTCTCCACTAGCTAGAAACTCTGATAACTATCTATCTGAATAACTCTGCTAACTCTGGATTTCTCTTCGCGCTATCTCTCGCGCTTCTCTGGGCTCCTCTTGCGCGCCTTGGAGAACCTTCGAGTCAAATCTCGGTGATCGAATTTTCTCGGTGAGCAGCGATCCCGCAGATACAGCTTATCCAATCCATCTTGGCACAAACTCAGATACTTCTCCAGTTGCACACTGGTAGTGTAGATCATGATGATGGAAAAAACTCCTTCTAGGAATAAATTTCAGCCCAGTGAACACATATAATAGGTGTTTTTTCATTTCACTATACTTCAAAGAGATTGCTGGGCATATACATTATCAATTCTGTGCCAAGATGGATCGGATAAGCTGTAACAATCTTCCTTCGACCCCTCATATTAATTTGACAGGGCCGGTGCTAGGAGATTTCGTTGCAGTATTTTTGGAGTGAATTCGTGGAAAATTGAATTTTTCTATTTTCCTATCAACAAATATTGACTTAACTTCGTCTTTTGTTTCTCATCGAGTTGTTTGATAATATCTTCGAAGATGACGTTGTAGTCCAGCCATATTATTTTGAAACCATTCTAAACAGAAATGACTACTTGTTATATCGTTGAAAACGGAATTACATGTTATAGCGTGTAGTCTAGCGTAGCGGATGTGGCCTAGAATAGGGTTCTTTTCAAAAATGTTGACTTGGGTGCACTTCCGGAAAAACTGGAATTTATCCTGCTTGAGGAAGCTATCAGCTACTAGCAAAACACAGGAAACTGTGCTAATTTTGTTGAGCTGGAAGTGACTTCCAATTACTTGATTTCTGAAAAGATCGGCCTCAAAAAATATACTTCTCTTTCAAATATATAATTTCCAACGTCATGAATGACTGAATGACATCTCCTCATCGGGATGATGGTACCAAGGATAGATAATATATTTCCATCGAAGTATGTCGTTGAAAAAATAATGAAAGCCTCCTCTGTACACAATACCTCGCAGAGCATGCTTTTGGTTTCTAGGGACTAATTTTTATCTGTTGCCATCAAGTTTAACTGGATCATATTTCCGCACACCATACAATGTTCATTGCATGCAGCTGCCTCAAATAATTACTCAAATGGAAAAAATGTGAAAATAATTATGTTGATCAACTGAGTGCAAACTGACACGAAACCGAAAGTAACTAAATGTGTAAGGTTTTCATTTATTGAAAAATATAAAAATTTATCTATTCGCGTATTTTCACATGAATTCTTTCAATTTGAAAAACACCATATATTCATAAATGAGAGTTGATTTCAATTTTAAAAATGGCTTCCCCAGAACTGAAAACTTGATATTTCCATGACTTGTATAGTCATGGAAATATCAAGTTTTCAGTTCTGAGCTTACCCATTGTCATTATTGAGGGTCCATTTCCGTTAGCTTATGGCATTCCTTTCTCTGTAATCATCATCATTCGATGGACTAGCAACCCGAAAAATGTATAGGGGGTCATTTTTGAATTGAAATCGCAAAATTTTTCATAACTCGCTCTATGGACGATTATCATGTGAGGTAGCAATATCACCATGGCCTATATTGGTGGAGGAACTGATAAATCTAGGATATTTTTTTGCATACGTATACCCATTTCAAAAATGGTGCCCTCTTTCGAAGCTCCTTGTAGGATTGGTACGAAGATTTTCAATAATCTCCCGGTTTCTCTGAAGTGGGTGAAGCAGGAGAGTACATTCAAAATGAAGATTAAGCAGTTGTTAGTAGAGAAATGACAATACTCTCTTGATGAATATTTTTAATGTGTTTTTCGTACCAATTATATTTCCTTTTATCTGTTATTGTATGATGGGTTTCAATAGTTTAGAAAGTTTTTGTTAATATTCATATTCACTTACACATGTTCTGACGAATATTATACAGTGAACTCTGTCTTGAAGATAATAAAGTGATTTGATTCAATTCACCTATTTCCAAACTTCAATAAAGACATCAGATATATTCTTCTGCTAATATCAATCATTCCAGATCTGACCACTTGCATTCATGGAAGGGATTGAATAACTAATATATCAAAATACGTTGTTTGGTGTGAGCTGACAAATTAATTCGATTCGATGTGGAAGTTGATTTTTTAATATTTCGTGAAACTCTGCCCAAAACTAGATGTAATACCGAAGGAAAACATTTCAATAGTAGTGACACAAACTTTTCATCTAATTACTAAAACGCATAATAATTCCGAAATCGTAGTTGACAGGTGAAAAAACAGAATACCTGTATCAACTCTAGTAATATTGCAAGCGCTGCGAAACATTCCGTTTGCAAAAACCGATGACCACATTCTGATTGATGATTTGAGTTAAGGAAGACCTGATGAATGATATTCTGGAGGTAGCCGGACGGAATTATGGTCCAGTTTTTTTTTCGGCTATATAATAGTTTCCGATTCCATCGCTGTAGCTACGAAAAAAAAATTGTTATTGACTATTAACACCTGGTTTAGGTGACGTATGGAAAAAACGGGATGATCTAATTCAATACAAATTCAATAAAAAAGTGGTTTACCTATTAACAACTAGTGAAAATTTCATTCAGGTAAGTTTTGACAATTATTGCCGATGCATTTGCAAAGGGAAATACAATTTATATCGCTTTTTCTACAAGTGCAAAACATTATCAGGCACTCAGCATTATATTTGCAAAGCCTGATCGAAGAATTTGGCATAGGTGGTTTTACCCTTTGCACCGGGTACAACTTTCCATCTCGTCTTTCATAACCGAATTGGAGTAAGTTCGGAGGCCCTTAAGCAATGTAAATACGGAACACCAAAAGTTTTAATAATTTCAGATACATTTGAATTGAATCCGAGCTCAAAAGAGTTTTCATGTCCGATCCTTCAAACCAAATCCCTCAACTAAACTACTTTTCGATAGGTTATGCCAAAAGTGGATGTTGAGTACGAAAACATCGGAATCTGCACAATTTATAAAAACTTGTTCAATTCCTCCACGAACAGCAACAAAAATATGGCTGAAAATCCTTCAATCTGCTTCTAGGTGATTGGACTTCAAGTCTAGCAATTCAGAAGACCTATTACCTTGGAGCTTGAAGATTTATTGGAGTCTTCATATCCACCGCTAATGAAAAGTAGTTTCAGCATTGATTTTTAAAAAGTTGGAGAATACTTGCAGAGGAATTAAACGAGCTGCAGTTTATTTTTCAAACAAAAAAAACCTTTTGCAGCCAGCTGGGATTTTGGTTGAACGACTTGATATAAATATTTTCAGTCCGTTTCAGTTAGTTTCGGTTTAGCAGTGTGTGAGGTGTTCTTTTCTAAATGATTTAATCAACTTTGGCCTGTTTCCCCTACCAAGGCCAATCATCGACGCCGGTGACCACATTTCCCCAAACTGGAAATTGTGCCCAACACTCTGGTATTCCAACCAGAGGTAGGGATCCTTTACGAGTCCAACAATCATGGACTCAGGACCGCCGGCTTCACGGCTCCTCCGAAGGTCAGCATATCCTCAATATATCTTGTGTTTTTTGATATATTGCCTGCGAGCTATGATATAATAGTTTGCTGCAGTTTTATGAGCTTTCGACGCAGTCTTTCCCTGCTGCTTAGCTTTCATCATTCTTTTGTTGTTGAACTATCATGTTTGTAACGTGCATAGAACCTTCGCCACTTAATGTTCCCTTGAAAGTCATTGTCACAGTGTCTATGATTGTTCAACACTGTAGAATATGTTTCGATTTAGTTAGGTAGGTGGTGAATGAATTAGGCTAGAGCTGTATGTTGCGGTGTCTTTCTGTTCGTTACACTGATATATATCACTAAACACCGCTCATGCTTCATGGAGTGTATCGCCTGACAATTTTAGATTTTGACTGCTAAATGAGGCTTGTATGAAAGTCTTCCATTTCGACGTAAATGTGCATTTCTTCGCGGCATCTTCTATAAGAATTTCACCACACAACTTGTCCTTTGGTGTAAGTTCAGTAGTGGCTAGTTCTTTCCGTAATTCTTCAGCACACATGACGATTCTGCAGGGTTCTTTTCAAAGATTTTGGCTAATCGACGTATACGTTCAGCTATTTCCTTAATGAACTTCCTGCCATGAAAACCAAAGAAGATAGCTTCCTCTCAGTAAGATATGAGAATGAAACCTTGTCACCAAATTTATCGATCAGCATCACTTTGAGATCACGATTAGAACTACATCCTCTACTTCAGCGAGTACAGTCATGCGTTGAGCCAAGTATGTCAATTCAAAAGCGGTCGTCGAAACACCGCCTTTTATATTCGCCATTAATTTGTCAAAAGCAGCCAGTGACTGTTTTTGTGATGTTTGTTGTTGGTCGACCCCTTTCGTTACTAGAAGATTTTGGTTATGAAACGTAATTTCTCTAACACGATGTATGATATTGGAAGTTTATGCAAACAAATCTTCCGGTGTTTCGTATTACAAATTTTTGTGAAAATTTCATAGTATTATCGACGAGAAGTATTGAAAAACAGCAAAGCTGCTTAAATTTCAGTTGAAAGATTACTTTTTTTTTAATTGGTTTTTGTCGTATTACCACCAATGGAACAGCATGAGTCACTCGACGAATCGCTGTTGCTTCTTTTTGATTTGCGGGTCAGTTGATGGGCCAGCTACGCCCTGTGTTGATGATGAAGCTTTCTTCCAGCACTCCTATGCAGTGACGACAAGGAATTTTTTCTTCGTCGATATAGCTGGCCATGCAACTTTTATACCACGAGAAGTGTTCTTCATCAACATTTGGATCAAACTTCTCAAATTTGTCTGAAATTTCGTCTTTGCGTCGACTTGCTGCATTTCAATAGTTTCTTTTAGTTCATTCACCAGTTCACCATAATTTTTCGTTCGCCTTTTTTTTTAATTTGATGATTATAGCGATATTTATTCACTTTTAAAAAAGTTATTACAAAATTCGAAGCACTGCTATTTTATAATCATGGAAAATGTATCTGTTATAATAATGGATGTAGTTCAGCTATAGCTGAAGTCACAAAAACTGTTGAGAAAAGCGCGGCCCGCTCCAAAACTCGAGAGAAGGTATGTGACGCTGGGAAGGAGATTTATAATAAAACTGACAACGGGCTATTCTGGCAACTTTCAGTTCCAGGTTTGAAAGGATCTTGCAAAAACATTCTAGTCGAGAAATAGCGGTCAATGGTTTTTGCATTCTATACAACATATTTTTTCACAACTACAGCGATGGATTCGAAAACTCCTATTATAGGGCCGAAAAAAAAACTGGACCGAAATTCCGTCCGGCAACCTTCAAAATATTATTCATCAAGCCTTCCTCAACTCAAATCATCAATCAGAATGAGGTCATCGGTTTTTTCAAACGGAATGTTTCGCAGCGCCCGCTCTATAACACTTTCCTCGAAAATTCCAAAGTTTCAAACGAATCTGTTCATAATGAAACTTTTCATCAGATAACAATGATATAACTAAACAACAATAGCAAGATTTTATTGAATCATTCTGTGAACATAATTCAATTGAGGATGGATGATTTACTTTGATTACTTCATGCTTTAATTCATCAAGTGATCTTATGGTTTAATTGTCTACCTGATCAATCGCCGTGACTACAGAGGAATAATTAGAAAGAACTACACATATATGTGATTAGAAGAAACAATATTGCGTGCGAAAAATCATTTGAGTGTACTCACCGTCTATTGTATTCTTTCAACTATCATCTGAGATATGCTAGATTTTCACTGATAATCCTGAACATGGAATCCTTTCGAAATATCCACACTAAAGTAATAACTACCGCGTTTCTAATTTGGACACCACAGTTTTTTTTTTTTGGTGAACTTTTTCTATTGTAAACCACTTGAAGATTCACACCGCTGCGAATGAATTCTGGTTTGAATCAGCACGAAAGGAATATTCGAACAGATGTGATATATGGAAAAATATTTATCGAATAAATTCGAGATATAATAATAAGAGATAATTAGTAATATTCAGGAGAAATTAATTATCTCGTAACTTGTAATACTCTTGTTTTATATTTTCCTTAATCTAATCAATCAAAAGTTACATTCCCACTTCTCATAATATAGTGTAATTAGTTCATGTTTTGAACAATTCGTTCAAGTATGTCCACCGACTATGTCGAATGTTTTAAGTGATATTGGATTCTTCAAAATTCTTATAATATTCTTCACTCTGATATGCTGTAGTCACCCGGCCTTCCAAATTCCCACTCGTCATTCATCAAACTGGAATTCAACTGACATTGAATTGCCAAAGGTTTACTTCCTATATAAATGAATATAAATATATTTCTGCCTGTTCATCCGGCGACGATTTGTTTTGTGTATACCGGCTGAGGTTTATGAATACTAATATCATTATGATGATAGATATCTTAATATATATAAATCTCGTGTCACAATGTTTGACCTCAATGGACTCCTAAACCACTTAACCGATTATAATAAAATTCGCACACCATGTGCAGTTCGATCCAACTTGAGAGATAGGATAGTTTAAATCTCAAATTATAGGCGCAATTTTAATTTATTGCTAATTATTTGTCTGTTATTATTTGACAGTCACAATCATCTGTTAACTCCAAATGATTCTAACAGATGTCGATACCTTTCGACTGGGTTGAGTAAGTAATCAATAGATGGCGCTGCTGAGCCCATCAGTTGGCAGAACAAATTGAATCAAGATGTCGATACCTTTCGACTGGGTTGAGTAAGTAATCAATAGATGGCGCTGCTGAGCCCATCAGTTGGCAGAACAAATTGAATCAAGATGTCGATACCTTTCGACTGGGTTGAGTAAGTAATCAATAGATGGCGCTGCTGAGCCCATCAGTTGGCAGAACAAATTGAATCAAGATGTCGATACCTTTCGACTGGGTTGAGTAAGTGATCAATAGATGGCGCTGCTGAGCCCATCAGTTGGCAGAACAAATTGAATCAAGAAATCCAGCTCAAAGAATCAGGACAGCAGAAGGTCATGCACAACCACAAATGGTTTCGATTTGGAAAATCCATGTTTTTCTCATGGGCAACTATATGTTGCGTGTTCACGTGTTGGGAAACCGTCGAATCTATTTGTGTTAGCTAAAGACAGGTTAACCAAAAACATTGTGCACCGATTGGTGTTAAATTAAATTGAAATTGATAGTATTTATAATTCAAAAAAATAGATATTAATGTTTAAAAGTTTAAGACTGTCTGCCTTGCCTACCTCATTCATGAGTTTAAGCGTCACATGTTACTTACTGTATTATACTGTAATATACTCATATTTGTTATAAAATTAAATGGAAATAATAAATCTGATAAATTTTTATTTTGTACCTATTGATTTCTGCTTAATATCAAGTGTAAGAACATTTTAATTAATTGTGTTCAACGTACTTCCCCTTCAAATCTCAATCGAGTGAATTTGTATACCAAAATCAACATTTTCGTCTTTGTTCGTAAATAATTTCATTGTACTAAAGGGTTATAGTAGTAGAAAGTCAAATAAGGAGATCACCATATTTTTTTACAAATACCATCTGTGTGAAAAAGCATAGTGGACTCCGTGACTGATGTTCTCTCATTGTTCCTCTTAGATTGTTTACTATAATGTAATATAACAAAAACTTTAGCCGCAGCAACGCGTGGCCGGGTCAGCTGGTACTTAATAATATTTTACAACGTCTACCATCCGTCAGTTAACTTGATGTGTATATCTTTTTTCAATTTGTTTTTCTAGTGGAGAGATAATTCAACTTGGGTCTATTATTTTCCATTATTGACTATGTGAGAATTTTGAGAATGTGCAGATAACCTACTAATTTGTAATATTTAGGCGAGAATTATACGTATACACCTCAGTGATAGTAAACTTGATTCATGGTATATATATAAATCAAATACCTTCAGGAAGTAGGCTTGTTACTGACTCCGTACGCCATACCTCAGGGGCCGTCAACAATGAAACGTGGCACAGTAATTTCCCAACACAACAGAGAGTATTTCCCAAAGAAAAATCTCGGACAATTTCGGGTATTTGAGCCCTAGAAAAGCTCTCGGATAAAAATTCCGAAAGCATCCGCTGGGCTTGTTGTCAACAAAAGTGACAACAACACACGGGTGTAATGGCAGAAAACTCCGGTTATCAGACGTTCTTCGTGAATCTCGCACTTTGTTGCAGATTAGGCCTATGCCGTCCACTTCCACCAGATCCAATGATTTGTCAATCCACCACGAGATGGCGCTGAGTTCACACTCGTCGTAAGATCGTGGAGGGATGAGCCAAGTGGCGTTCCCAGTCCAGTATGGCAGTATTCGTCATAGTGCATTCGAGCATTAGTCATTGTTCGAATGCGGTCATCCCTGTGCTGATGAGTCCCAAGGGATGAAACTGCAGTCTACAGATAGAGACCATACCATGACGTCTGCTGTAGTGATGGGACATCGATAGAAAATTCGATTTTGAACATCGACGATACTATCTAAACTCATTATCGATATTTGTTTTTGACATTTGACTTGACAGAAGACGTTTCAGATATTTTGATGCTATGTATATCTTGCTATCCTTCCAGAAATAGTAATTGTTCAATAATTTTAAAAAACAAAATGAAAATATTAAGTACATAATATTCATTAAAGATAAGTTCAAATCCAGAGGTTTTTCCTGGCGCATAAGTATTCAGGAAATATTCATCCATTTCGTTCTCTTCCACTTTTAAGGCAGCCAAATAATGAGAGAGGGGAATATCCTTTGAATACAAGAGCGCCAGAAAACGCATCAAGTCTCATAGAGGCGTAGTATCTGTGATCTGCCAGTAAAATGTTTCGTTCTGAATGAGTTCCTGTGAATTCGTGATATTTCCGTTTTCGTTAATCAGAGCGGAGATAAGGAGATAACCACTCTGGTTAACCGATATACGGATTAATACGGAATATTTCGGAAATTTCAACTGTCAGTCATTCGGTGATGGAGCAAATTGCGTTCGCTTTTTGTTTGACCGATGCGATGTTGGAATTCGATAGTTCATAACTATCGATGTTCAACATCGATGTGTCATTTTGCGACCTCGATTCAAAAACATCGGAACATCGAATGTGTACCATCGATGTTTCAAAAACATCGATGTATATCGCCCATCACTAGTCTGCTGGTAATTATCAGCCTTTGGCGACATGCATTGGATTGCAGGTTTGTGGTTCCAAATGGAACCTTCTGCACGGAGGCTTTCGGATGAAAATTCCGAGAGCATCCGCTGGGCTTGTTGGCAACAAAAGTGACAACAACACACGAGTGTAATGGCAGAAAACTCCGGTTATCATATATATATATATATATATATATATATATATATATATATATATACATATATATATATATATATATATATATATATATATATATATTTCTTGATTTCTAGATTTCTTGGAGTATGTGTAGATGAATATCTTATATATATATATATATATATATATACATATATCTACACATACTCCAAAAAATCTAGCGAGCATTTATACTGATTCCAAATCACCTTTTGGCTGTTATGGATATGAATAAATTTTGTTTAACCTTTATCGAGGTAAACTCTGAATCAACGAAGGAAATTTTGTTATATTTCAGACTGATATCTAGGGCTGATATTATGTATCGCTCAAAGAGTTCAGGAACTTACTACTCCCAACAGTTTATCTGAAACAGATGAGTAATCGTATGTAAAACTGAAAATCGATCGAATGATTGTTATTCAAGCTTTTCGTCTGAAACAGATAACCAACAGAAAGGGGTCCGATTATTCGTGAACGCACCAAAAAGAAAGGCATAAAGAAAGTGGATCCGAAAGCACCTCCAGAATCAGAATAAAAACTGGAATTTGGAAGTTGCATACATTCATAGTTTATTTTAGTGGCACCTTCGCCATTGTTTGCAATCAGGACTGGAATGGTCCGAATAAGTTTTCTGTCATTCATGGACACGAATATCTATTGTGGAAGCTGGGATTTTTTATCCCTTCTGGAATGATGTACAATGTACCTAATGAGGTCTAGATGATGGCTGAGATTATGCTGAGGGAACCTTGATGATAGTACGAGATACCACTGCAGTACTACGTTTACCAGTAGATGATCAAATACAGGAAATATAGATAATATGAATATACCCATGAACGTTAAAAGTGTAACAATGCATTATCTGTTTACACCTGGCTACCAAGTAGTTGCGGCCCAGTTGGGATCAGCAACCATGGCTTTTTGAATTTTATACATGCATTGCCATGAATAATATTTCATTCAACTACAAAGTAAATGCAATTTTTTGTGCAAAATTAAATAACATTATTTCAACTAAAAATATTTGTGGGCTCCTTTTCGACCGGCACCCTGCACCCAGTTATCAATGCATTTTCCTACTCATAAATGTATGTAGAAAGAGTTTGAGCATCTACGTGATGAACGTAGTGATTCTGCAGCGGGATCTTAGACTATGAGGAACTCGCATATTGAAGACTCTGATGACCACTATTCCACAGTTCCAGTCGGTGAATTGTAGAGAATTTTGTGCGATAGGGACAATCTCAAATTCTCCTGTCAACCAAGTCGCAATGTTACGTAAGGGAACAGCCTGTTTCATTATCTGAATGGTATGGTGCAAAACTCTTCTACTGAGACATTGTGGATCTTGGATAGATATAAAGACTTCTGTCATAACCATAACAAAGTTGATTACCTGTCACCCGGTATAATGGGCAACGACTAATATTAATCGATCACGTTTTTTTGTTCACTATCAGTTAGCCATTCCAAAGTTTAACATGTTAGAAATAATAAAACCAATGAAGGATACTAGAAATAGTAATTAGCCATGGACTCCATAATCATTACGGCAGAGAACATGAAAAATTAATTACATTGTGCTGTAAAAGTGCCATTATCGAATTGAATTTATATTTTGTTTTTCGAGTTATTATGACTCTTCGGGAGAAGTTAGTATCGTTTGTCATGAGCTGAAGGACGTGCGGAGTGCTGCCAGTAGTGATTAGTTGATGAATTTATGGCCATTTGGAACAGTCTGTTGAATGTTTTGTTGCGATTGGTGGGATTAAGAGTAACGAGTTGGAGCATGTAAGTCTGAAGAAAAAATTCGGAAAATTTTTATTTAAAAATGTTTCGGAACAGTGCAAACCAGCTAAACGTTTTCTCATTTTTGAAGTCACGATGTGTTATAAAGTAGGATAATATGTGGAAATTATGGATATTTCATGTATAAATGGAAAAATACGATGTGACTTATATAGGATAATATTTGAGGAAAGAACATAATTACTATTACTAATACTATAATATACTATACTAATACTATAATTATTATTATATTATATATTATAGAATGATTATTTGGCTTTTCCTTCTTGATTTCAAACACAAAGAAAATGCAAGATTCCCATGAAATGAGGACCATCAAAAATTTTTGTAAACACTCTGCTGATGAGTGTATATCATTCAAAGACATTTGATTCATTACTAAAGAGGTATAAATTGTATCTAAAAAGCTACTTAGCAACAAGCACTTCTTGTTTCTCATTTTGTATTTCAAGCACACGAAACTCGAGCGAAATACATTAAATGATCATGTTTCCAAGAAGGTCCATACAAACATTTTCAGAGCGGGGGGGGCTACCGGAAGCATCTAGGCCTACACTTTTTTAAGTGTTATAATGTATAGGAATGACTACTTTATGTGAATCGGTTCAACAAAGTTCAAATACAACTGACTTTGAACTTTATGGAGTTTTGTTTTGATGAATAGTATCTTTTGAATTTTGTTTCAATGAATAGTATCTTTTGAAGGCTAGAGGGGTTGGGGGGGGGGGGCTGGGAGGGGGGCGTAGGTATGGACGCCCATGCATGTTTTTGAATATCATTACAAAAGATACGGTTTACTAGTAATGATAATAAATGTGTCATGGACACAAGGGCTGATTCGGGCCATTTTTGAGAGGGGGTAAAAAGTTGTCGGGAGTAAAAAGAGCAGATGAGCTTTAGATTGACTTAATCGAGAACATTTGGTGTATCTAGTGAGAACGTTCCATAAATTTTATCAATATGTTCAGTGAGGAGGTGGAGGGGTAAGTTTGCTCTGAGTAAAACGCATATATGCGCTCGATATTAAAATGTTTCCCCATTGTTGGGTAGAAATAGCCTCAAATGATATCTATTTCATTAAAGTTTCGTTCGCTTCGTAGGCAAGGAAATAGCTCTTTTAGACTTTTCCTTTTTTTGTTGATGAATTGAACTTCCACCAGTTTTACACAAATATCAGCAGATATTTTCTGTAGAAACTCCTTTCATAGGAGTTTTGCGTGATTTTTTGTTTTTTTATTCGGAAAGGAAAACCAAAAATATGTTACTTTTGTTTTTACATTATTTTATGAAAATTCATTAACTACTAAATTTACTTTTAGTAACATCTGTCGAAAAGCCATATACTCAGCATCATTATTAAGTTATATTTTTCAATGAGGTTTTCTATACTTAGTTATATAAGGAAAAAACTTTCAGATGCCATCATGCAGACAGACCTAAAATGCTTTTTCCAGCAGTTCTGCTGGGAACGGGCCCTGCGAAAGGTTTCCAGGCTCACAACTGAAGGGTGGAAAAACTTCATTTATTAGGTCGAACACGATGGAACTGCTGGAAGTGAATCGTATGCGCGCCTTCTCTGTAGACTTCCAGAGAAGTAATAGAGTTTCCGAGTAAAATGCCTGCGACAAAATGAAAAGCTCTTCAATGAGTAGAATGCAGTTAAATTTTCTGAAAACGAAGGAATTCAACCGAACGAGAAAATTTTTCCTCATGAGAAACAAAATGTATCAACACATCATGGGCAATTTCCTCAAACTCATATGACGCGAATGGAAAGGGAGTATATTGGGTAATTAGGAAAAAAGTGATTGAATGTTCGAAATATTGAACCTAACTAGGAAACGTCCACTTTTTTCTACCTCGGTAGTGTTGATTATTTGCATCAGATAGGAGAGGATCGTTAACATTAATGTGTAATGTCAGTCAGACACCGGTGACGATGACGTTTGAGAAAATAGTACATTACGTAAATAGGAGGATGAGTGTGAGCAGGAGGTATTGGACGAGTACGACAATTCGGAGTACACCTAACTAGCCTTATCCTCGAGTTGTATACTATACTTTTTCTAAGCCCACCATGCTTGTGCGGTAATGTATTGTGGCACAAATTTATTCGTCGCCCATTTTCAACGATCAACGAGTCACTGAATGACAGCATGTAGGTAAAACAATTGCTTGTTTCATGAATAAAACTGGATACAGTACCGATCCACAAACTGTTACCCAATAAATTTCCTGAAAATATCATTTTTAGGTCAATTCTAGATGAGAAATGAAACGAAAATTCGGTAAAAAGTGGGTTTATGAGCTATTGAATGTAGCTATGAGATCCCATCATTTGAAAAACAATTCCGCCATCGATTCTAGACGTGTATTCTAAATGAGCCATACCTAACAGTTGTCAAATACGTGATGAACGGTTTGAAAAAGTTTGAAAAAAATAATTACATTCTCATGTATAATTGTTTGGGTGGTGACGAATGCCCAAAAACAATTTCTCCGGCGTTTTCATCACACCAAAAATTGGTGTATAATGAGGATTGAAGTAGCTTTTGATTGGGTTATTACAATAAATATATTTTTAATAGGACAAGAACATTTCGAAGCTCAGACATTAATTTGCAAAGCTATTTTTGGGATTTCTCCCCAGTTTAAGGTAAAGAATTTCAAAAAGTCATAAAGTAAGTAATAAATAACGGAGTCCATTAGCTAACTACTTCATTGACCTTCGAAAGGTCTCCCAGTCTGTCGAAATCTGATGTTGAGTGCATACACTGAAAATAAAACCGTATAGTGCCTAGAAACGAGTGGTAAGTGTACTTCTCTTTTGATACCAATATCTTAACAGAATAGTTCCTTTTCTATAATATTCCACATGCATTGATTCATATTCACAATAAAAATGCATATAGTTTCTAACCCTTGGTGGCCTTCTCTCGCCATTTATTGAACGGAAACGTGAAGTGAATAAATGATGAACTTGGGAACCCATAGGTGTGTCCTGGTTCACTGCCCGGACTGTATCAAACAGTCGGAAAATAGTCGTACAATTGAATATGGTCTCGCGAAAATCGTTTCATTCCATTGCTGACCCACCAATTTTTGACAATCCAAAACTGTGCAAAATGAAAATCAAAACGAATTCATTATTCGCGTGTTTTATGTATACCTACCCATAGTGACCAAATGAAGCTGACAATGTGCTCTTATATAGATTTATACTGAGTAACACAAGATCAGATGAGATCTGATGACTTCACTCAATTGTAATAATCAATGGAAGATTCAATTATCTGACAACGCTCTTACTCACATCATCTCAATTGATATACAGGGGGATACGATAGGGATTACATCACATTATGCAGTGCTTTTCTTTGATGACCCCCCTTTTATTTTTCGAACGAATAAACTCAAAAAAAAAGTTGAAACTTGTGATGATGAAATTGATATATAAATACTATATTTTCTATTAGAATTGACAGAAGGCAATGTCAAGATAGCGACTGGGCGCCATCTAGAAAAAAAATTATATAAATAAGGGGGTCTTGAAATATTATTTCGAAGGTCCTGACGAATGATTCACAACACTAAAATATGAAGTCAATACCTTCACCTACTACAAAATGGCGGAACATCTAATAATTGCCTGAATACATCGACGTTTTGAGTAGACCCGTTCAAAAAATGAAAAAGGGGTGCATTGAATAAAATCACTGTACACACGCTAGTTCTTTCATCTAGTAAGTTTGGGATACGATTCTACTGATATCGTTCCAGAACCGTCTTACTCACATCAACGGTGTTCAGAACGCTGATTGAGGGTTTCGTAAGTTTGAATCAGTGTGCCTGTTGCTGTTGACTATAATCGTGCTGTAATGTGGGTGGTGGGCCTAAGCCATGAAGGTCCAATCTTCTGTACGTGTTTTGGGTCATACCTGCTGGAAGGTGTGTTTACTAAGGGATATCAAAATAAATTCAGTCACAGGTCACTCAACGTAAACATTCCATTGGGTTCGTTTTGTTGGCAACTCGTTGATCATCTTGACAGAGCTATCTCGATTTTGAGAGATTCAAACCACTGTACAGTATGTGCAATAATCTGTTTCATGGCATAAACTAATTTTATTCTGAGGAGTTGAAAAAGCACACTGTTCTGCGTCGTAAGTTTTGATCCAAAGTAAAATTCGATGGCATAGAAGGAATGTATGGATATGGATATGCTCGACTTGGATTACCCTGTGTTAGAACAAAACAATCCAAAACATTTATCCATTTAAGATTACGATTTTCTCTGAGTTATCGTCATTCCAAACGACACCTTCTGCATACCCAATGAGTGCAGTTGAACGTAAAACGAGCTCATCATAGGATGTTACTCAATATACCCAAGGCTGAATTCCAAATGTAAAAAGAATGAATTTGATTGGTAACTTAATTCGTGGATGTTTGTTTCAAGACAGAAGCAGTATTTCTTGAGAAGTCACTCAAATGTAGAAGCTCAATGTTGAAGTGAAAACAACTGAACTGAATAAATTTGTATAGATATGAAGTTGAAAATAGATTCGATCTGCCAAACTACGCAACCCTTTACCTAAGGAGGGATTTCCTGACGATAGTTATCTTCGAAACTCCAAGAACAAAACTACTTGCCAAGAAAGATTTTTCCAAAAGGCTCACAAACTCCAGAAATTCAACGCTAATTTATATCTCCTGTCCCTTGATTTACGCGTTGTTCTCTGAACATTACAGGGCTACCATTTTCCTTTTTTTATGCTATTTAACGATAATAATTGAATTATCATTTTTATGTCAATCTAACCGACCTACCACTATCAGTTTCCTAACAACCCAAATTGAGTTACTCTTCTTTGGCACTCTATGAATAATGTCCTCAATTAGGAATTATTCGCCGTGAAGTAATCTGTTAGAAATAATGAAGCATCGTAAAATCATCCATTTTGGAATAATTTTTCTTATTGTTGAGACATATGTTCGAAGGAAAAATATGCTTGGTATAAATGGTTCAATAAGTAAGTAGGTTGACTAATTAAAAATTGAAACTATTCTTATTGAAGCAAAGTTCAAAACATGCACACTCTTTCTCGAATAGGGTTGAAAACTGCGAAATATTTTCATTTCATTCTTGTTATCATTGTGACAAATAAGACCTGTGAATAACGTAGGTTAGATCATCACTGGCATGTTTTTTCAATAATTTCCTAAATCTCTTTCTGACTCCACATTATGGTTTCATTTGCAACACCATAAGGAAGAAGAAGGAACACCATTTTGTAACAACTCATCGGGTTATTTTTGATTCCTTTAACTACAGTTTTTCCTATAATCAATAGTCCATTTATTGGTGAAATTTCTCGCATTATGCCCTATTCATGTTAATATCACTTTCTCAACAGCTTTGTTGTATCTCATTAGTGCACCTCAAGGAACGTTTCCAAAAGTCATTTCTTAGCCGTTACAAAACGGACGAGTAATGATGGCGATTGATGTTCTATAATCATCATTAGCTCGTAGAAAGTGAATCATAAAAATATCGGAAAGAGCATCTATTATTTTAATTTATTATTATTGTCAATTATTGTTAATATTCAATATAATTGTCAATAAGTGTAGCTAATAGACATTGATATTCATACTTATTCGCAAGTAGAATCAGCTTTGAACAGTAAAACAGATTGCGAAATTCTGCCGCATGTCATCAACTTGAGTTTTTAGGATGGTGGCAATTATTAGGGTACCGAGATTTCGCTTGAAAAACATAATCAACTTGTAGCCATCCACATTCAAAATGAAGAAATAATGATCTAACCTTCGTGAAGAACACCTCATCCTCAACTGTCACATTGGTCCTCGTTATGGTTCTTGTTACATAATGACTTCTTGAAAGTAGGTCAATTGGCCCAGATTTCAACTAGATGCTGAACAGAATATGCAATTATACTAGTTAACTTAGAAGCATATATTTTTTCTATCGCTCGAAACGAAATTCAATGTGAGAATTCTGAGAAAACTCAATAGAAATTTGGTCGAGTTATTGATTTCTGTAGAGCACATATACCTTCTGATATGATTTAAGCTATAGAAGTGTTGATATCACTTAGCTAGTATAGTCTTATCACCATTTTGTATTTAATTTGGATGGTCAATTTTAATGAACCCAGAGACGGCGTATTAGTATCACTGTAAAAATAAAAAATATCTCAATTGGCAGATTTGAATCTGTCAATATGTCATTTACACATTAAAATATGTCAATTGCGATTTTTTATTTTTACAGTGACACTAATGCGCTGTCGTAAACCCACGATGTATGTAGCACTCAAGTAGTGGAAAAATCAAGACGGCTCTCCTTTCTGTCCAAACTGATTGCAATTTAATTGGTTAACACAAAATCACATATGCTTCAAGTTTCTTCCGCATGATGTTCACCCATATTTAGACATGTTGCCATATTTTTATTTTCAAATCTGGAATAAAAACCATTCTGTCCTGCAAGTAAAAGTAAGGAGTTCTAATCCAATAGGGATGTTGATATTTTTTTTCAATATAACAATCAATGCATATTCACTCGAAAAATACGAGTAAAATAACTTTGGTAATGACTTCGGGAGTAAGAAAGACATAAGCGTTTGGAATTTGATGGCAACATCTAACATCACTTAGTCCTAGCGCCATAATACGTCCATACAAAACTCCGTTTTACGAAAGAAAGCAAACGATAAAATTCCAGTTATAACAACTGCATGTTTTTTTACCGGTTTTTATTTCGATTTGAATTTTTTCTGTAGTACTAACACTTTTTCATGATTTATTACGAATTTCAGTTGATTTAATGATAGATTCCTACTCAGAGTTCCGCAGTTTTGTGTGTCTTGACGCTGTCGCCAAAGGTGTGGATCTACTTTTTCACGCCGGCATTTCTTAGAATGTATGTACTATGTTAGGCAATCCAAGTGATTTCTTGCAAATACTCGGAATTTTGTTTCATCGGCAGTCCTTGACCTGTGTATGAACCATTATTCTGGGTACTGATAGCCGCAAGTTTGAAGCGCTCTGGAAATTGGATGAATCAGCCTGAGTGTCGATGTGGTTTTTATATTGCTATTCATTCAGACGTTTCATAACTTATGTTAATGAGGAATCATAAAAAATGTGGAGCTCCCTCACTCAATCTGTAACTGACTGACTGACATTTTTAGTCTTCATTTTGGCCTGCATTGCAGTTTTTCCCAATAGAATTGATTCATTCTGTTTTCAGTAGTGTAGAGGTTAGCACATTCGCCTTTCGAGCGGAAGACCGGGGTTCAATTTCCCGTCGGGCTAGCATTGCTCGCACAAGTTTCGACTTCTGAGGGTTGACGTTCGTCAGCTGGTTAACAGTAACGAACATTTTAGGATAATTTTTTTTTTAATCAATTTTGAAAGACCTTAAGTGATTTATTCTTTTATTGATTTTCATTATTGATCTGAAATGACGTTCTTTGTTGTCTCTATTGAGTTATACATATACTATTGAGATATATCTTTTACGGTTATAGTGAACCAGTTTCTGCTTCTTTGGAGCAGTGTCTTTTTCCTCGATTTTCATTTGATAAAAATTCTGCTGTCAGTGTTGGAAGTAACATCTTCCCAATACTTTCTATCTTTTACTCTCACCCAAACCCCTAACGTACCAAGTATTTAAGTACCTCCACTGCTGGCCCGGATCTATTGAAGTGGTGATATTCCTCTTCTAGCAAACTTATTAGTTTTTCTGTTGCTTGGAACTAATATTGTACTAGTAGAAAATAGAGAGTCAATCTTTCATTATCTAGTATCGATTCATCTATTCTATTGGAACCTAGTGTTGTTAATCTCTGAGTATTAATGGAAGATTACAAGAATTTCTAATATATAGTTCTTCGTTGTGCAGTACACTTCAGCTTACTTACCCTAAAAGTTCCTGATGGTGTAACCGTATTCATGAATAATAGGTACATGTACAAGTTGTTCGTTTTAATCATAAGACATACTTATTTCCAACTAGAAGTCTCTCTAGCTTGACCATACTGGTAAATAGACTTTGATGTGGAATTTTTATTATCCATCACTTGCCTCCCTACAACTAACTTACAGAACTGTTCGAGTAACTCTCAAGAGAAAAATATCTGTCCCATTGGGGAATCAAACCCTGAACCTTTCAATGATGAGAACATTAAGCCACATCAGCTATCCCCTGCCTACTGCTAAGATGACTTATGGCCGGTTGTTCAATCTACTGTTTAGAAACTCAGTCAAGCACTTCGATTGGCTATTGAGGACACAGCTGGCAGAAAAGCTTCCTAACCGTAGATTGGAAAATCGATCCTTAGACATCCAAATAATCAAGTATTTCGTAGAGACCATCTTCAGAAACTTGCAGGCCACAGTCAAGAAAAAAATTCGAAAGGGCATAAATACTGCTGATTACTAAGTGAACAATGAAAACAGATACATTCTACGTCGAAAATATATGTTTTCACGAATTTCATTCATTTTCTATTTGCTCTATGATCAGTCGAAGGCACATTATCAACAATTTTCCATGGATGAATAATTACCTGTCTGATCATTATTTCATTTCACATAATTGGAATCGGAACCTTGAAAACCATTTGTTTCGCAGTGACATTATTTTTGAACCTTTTGTTTCGTGGAATGAAGTCCGAAGGCTTCTGTGAACTTTCAACAAAAGATGTTTATCAGGAGATACCACGGGTAATTTGGCTCTTTCGTAAAAATGATGGAAGAATGGACAACTTACAGTAAGTAGGAATGTAGAGATTTCATTATATATTTCGAAGAGTCTACCGGGAATGGAAAATTGGTTCACTGTCCAAAATTTTTCAAAGACGAATGTGTCAGTAGGTAGCATAAATAGTTGCAGATATTGTTCTAAAATTGTTCGTTCCAAACGCAGATGAATTTTACACTTTCCTGGAAGTTGACGTCAATGTTGTTCAACTGATGTTATACTTATATTCACGAAAGTACATTAGTCAGTTTTTCTTTCGCGATATTTTCGTCATATCGAGAAAACCATTCAAACTACTAGAAAAACCAAAAGAAGTATATATTATTATGAAATACAAATCCACGTGCTCGTTTATATATTAGGTAAATGTTTTTGTTGACTCAACACTTTTCTTCAATTTCTTGGCGTATGAAAGTTAGGATGATCTTCGGGTTATTCGTAGTGTAATAGTCTGTTTCGACGAAGCAATTTGTCGCTGCAACTCCAGAAAATTGCATGTATTCATGCAAGTCTGCAAAGTTGGATGAATCTTTATTGGTGCGATAAGTTGCAGCGACTTGGTGATCTCTTAGGTGAATTTGTTGCCGCATTATATGTGGTGGCACCATTGTGAAGAATGGTAATTTTGAATGATTTCATTATTATTTTTCAACATTGAAGAAGTAAAGTAATGAGGTGAATTCATCACAATTACAATTATTAGGAACAAGTAAAATCATATATCAGTTGTGACTATGTAGGGGTTTATCTTGGTAATATTCAGTGCTATTTTTTTAATATTGGCAATTCAAACTGACAGATAGATGACATTTCCCACAGCGACAAGTTGCCACGAGAAATTGCAACGATAAAGTTCATCGTCGAAAAAGGCTGTGATAGAACGATTCCAGGTCACTGGTTACCGCGATGGGAAGTGAAGTTTAATTTTGATTCATACATAACGATAACGAAAATCAATAAGAAATTCTAGAATTTTGATCATATTATAAACATAAACTATCGAAAACTTACTGACTCACTCACTTGTAATCAAATCTGGTCCTTATAGTTGTGTTCCAATAATCTTATAATATTGGAGCTATTTTTGAAATATGCTTCGAATTTGAAGATTTGCATTTCTCTTCAATTTCCAAGAATGTATTTCGTAGAAAACATTTTTCTGTAATAAAAAAACTCTATCAATTTTATATGGAAATGAAAAACAGTTAAAATTCCGACAAAAGTTCAAAATAGATAAAAACATTGATATGTTCTTTTCTTCTATGATTTTCTCGAGACAGTAATTTTGTTGACTATTACTTAATTTTCTAATTTCGTATTCAAGACAAACCATTCTTTGGAGAATACATTGAGGTTGTCGATTTGGACAAATCGTGAATTCCATCGGTGTTCTATTCAATTCATTTTGGAGATTAATAGGGTCAATATCACTATGACAAAAGTACACGCTTGGCATAATTATCCAGGTCATTGATACATCGTAATAGTCTACGATACGCTAGGATTGAGCTCCTACTAAAACTTATTTTTATAATAATCATGTTACTGTAGCACCAAAAAAACAATTTTATTTCATTTGAAGCCATCACGCCATGCTCCAAGAGATTTTATCTGATATTTTTAAAGACGACTTTTTTTGGTGTTCTGAGCGAGTTGACTGGACTGGATAAATCTGCTAAACAGACCCTCGAAGTCACACTTCTAATGACTTTAATCAACTAATGCTCCAATGATAGACCTAATAGACCTTTATATTTGAATTTTGAAGGCGTACTTTTTAACACTGAGACGTCAGTCATTCATATAAAAAAGGTCTAAGATAATCATTATCCATTAAATTCGGAATGAAAATTGATTTTATCAATTATCAAATTATGAAATTTTTGCAAGGAATTTCTCGTATCCGGAGAGTGAAAACAAAAAACAAACATTTTATGTCGTATAAACGATGAGTTTTGGAACCTTTGGTGTAAAAGTTGAAACTTTTCCTAGAGATCAATTACCCTAACACCAAACTGATATTTTTGCACTCGACGCGCGTTTCGCTAACAAGGTTAGCATCTTCAGGAGAAGAAAATTGATACTAAGTCTAGAGCTGTGGTTAGTTATTTATATACCTAAAGTTTTCCGGTCCGATATGGACTTCGTTTGTTACTGTTAATTATTCTAATTAATTTCTCGGTAATGAACTGACTACCTGCAAGTTCCGTCATCTGTTAGTATTGAATTCTAATTACTTCCTCAACAGTAAATTGAAAAGCGGGCTAAAAGGGATAGGTCCCTTGTCACCATTCATGCTGTTTTTACATTTTGCTATTTCTAGACTCTCACATGCATCGAGTAGTCTTGTGTCATGCACATGCTTGATCAGTTTCAGATTGCTTTCACCAATTTTGTGATCAATGTGTAGAGCGTGTTGGGCGACACTGGATTTTTCTACCCTTCCGTATTTTATATGTGCAAAATGCTCTTTGAAACGGGTTTTAATAGCTCGTTGGCTCTGGCCGATGTACTTGTTGTTGCAATCTTGACAACTGATCTCGTAAATTCCCGACTTCTCTGAGTTTTCTAGTTTATCTTTTGGGTTACCAAGAAGCTGCTGTAATTTGTAAGAAGTTTTATATGCAACTTTCATATTTACTTTGTTAAATATCTGTTGGAGTCCTCTAGTGTATTGAGGTCCATATGGGATTACTATAAACTTTTTGTTTATCTCATCTTTTTTAAAAGTCGAAGATTTACGAAGTGTTTCCCTAAATTTACATTTTCTAATTATCTTATCAACTATCTCTGGGTTGAAACCGTTCACTTCAGCTACGTGCCTGATCACTCTCCTTTTATTGTCGTACTTATCTTTTTTCAAAGGAAAAGTTATTAACCTATGGACAAGAAATTGCAGTGCCGCCATTTTATGCTGTGGACAATGATTTGAGTCATTTGGAATGTATCTGAAGGTAACTTTCGTTCTTTTTCTACTTCACACGTGAATTTTATACTATTACATCTGTTGTTCAGTGCCGAAAGGACATTTTCAATTTTGGCAATCCTTGTATCCACCACAGCGAATATTTCGTCAACATATCTAATCCAGACCCTAGGGAAATAACTAAGTTCCTCCCTAGCATCCGTCTCAAACCTGCCCATGAACAGGTTCGCCACAAATGGAGACAATGGGTTACCCATGGCTGTCCCTTCGTGCTGTGCATAATATGAGCCATTATATTGAAAACAATTCTGATCCATGGTGAGTTGATAATATATTCTTCAATAGTGTCGTCTGCCAAGTTATTCGATTTGAAAAGATCTTTCAAATACTCTAGAGCTTGTGGTATCGGTACACTTGGGAATAAAGAACTAACATCGAATGAAACCAATGTTTCGCCCTCTTCTAATTTAATATCTTTTATTTTTTCTATGAATTCTTGTGAATTTTCAACACTCGCGTCAGTTGGGCCGATGGGGAGATTTTCAAATTCTTTTGTTAACCATTTAGCAATACTATGTGAGGGCGAATTCATTGCTGAAACTATTGGTCGCACCGATTTTCCAGGTTTGTGTATTTTTGGTAAACAATATATCATTGGGACTGTGGGATTTGACAGTTGTAGTCTCCTGTTCAAAATAGGTGTGATCAGTGTCTTGCATTTTTTCAATACTAACAGATGACGGAACTTGCAGGTAGTCAGTTCATTACCGAGAAATTAATTAGAATAATTAACAGTAACAAACGAAGTCCATATCGGACCGGAAAACTTTAGGTATATAAATAACTAACCACAGCTCTAGACTTAGTATCAATTTTCTTCTCCTGAAGATGCTAACCTTGTTAGCGAAACGCGCGTCGAGTGCAAAAATATCAGTTTGGTGTTAGGGTAATTGATCTCTAGGAAAAGTTTCAATTTTATGTCGTTATCAATGACATGCAACGGTTTTCAAATTACTTTAAAAGAGGTATAGATACATTTGGCTGAGTCTATTCGAAGATCTGAATAACATGTTTGGATTCTACAGTTGCTGTCTTCTGGTAAAAATTCGTTCTGAACGAGTACAAGAAGTAATGAGATGAAATTTCATTTGAATGATTTCGTGAATTTTACATACCTCAGTAGTTCCATAGGCATTGGTGGAGTTGTCTAATTTCATTCAAATATTTGAATAAAACTGTGTTGTAGTTGTTACTGCAGATGAGTTGACAGTTGATATCGCCTGGTTGGGATAATTCGTTTTGATATGTCTATATGTAATGACAAATTTGTGTCCACCGAAATTTTTTTACTTTCTGGTGTGTTCTTGATGTTTTTCCTGTTCTCGCGGTAATGTCTCATATTGGCACGATTGTTTGGAATGTAGCTATTTGTTGCATCATACATTGTGGTGGAGTTGAAAAAGAGGAACTGCTGACACTCCAACTCTAATGAATTTGGTCGATTCATAATTACTATTATATTGTTTCAACGATATAACAATATTCCATGTGCTCTTTGTTATAATTTTTCAATTTCATCATCAGCTATCGCGATGAATAATCACTGTGAAATTGTAAAATCTGCCGAAATATATGAACCATAAGCAATTCGAATAGGTTTCATCGCCTTCCATTGTTTGATTTCAGCGATGAAATTTGAGGACATCACGGATTCAATTCCACTCTGATATAATTTGTACTGTTTAAACTTGAAAGCACCCAAATTTTCTTCAATGTACAATATGGTATAACATGGTACACAGACGGGTCCAAAACTCCCGAGGGAACTGGAGCAGGAGTCTATGGGCCTCGCACCAAATACTCAGAGCCCTTGGGCCAATTCCCCAGCATTTTTCAAGCGGAAATTCACGCCATAGAAAGGTGCATTCAGCTCAACCTCGACAGGAAATATCGGAACAAGGAAATTGTGATCCTCTCCGATAGCCAAGCAGCCATCAAAGCGTTGAGTTCCTCTTGCATCAATTCGAAGATGATTTGGGAATGCCTAGACAAACTTAACGACCTAGGCAGGAACAATAAGGTGACCCTCCTCTGGGTGCCGGGGCACGTCGGAGTGGAGGGGAACGAACAAGCAGACATCCTGGCACGAAAAGGTGCATCAACACCACTGATCGGGCCAGAACCATTTTGCGGACTTGGAAGATCTTACTTCCGAGAAGAACTCAATAAAACGGAAGAAGCAATGAGAGCAACACACTGGGAAAGACTTCCAGGGCTGCGGCAGGCCAAAGATCTTCTCGGAAACTTCAACCGAGCAAGATCGAAGACACTGATTAACCTCAGCAAAATTAGTCTGAAGGCAATCACGGGATTTCTAACGGGGCACTGCAGACTCAAAGAACACCTAAGGAAGCTAGGCTTAGAGGAGGACAGCTCCTGCAGATTCTGCGGAGAACATCCAGAAACACCCCATCATATCCTGATGGAGTGTTTTGCTGTACATCACAAAAGATCGAATATACTGGGACCATTCCAACTGACTGTGAGAGAAATATCACGAATAGATCCCCTCAAAATCCTTAAATTCCTGAAGGAATTGAGGCTTGAGGTGCTGCTATAAACGAAAACACCTCAAGATAGCAGAAGAAGATGGGGCACAATAGATCTAAGCAGGTCGCAGCGCATCTGTTCCATTTTTTGATTTCAGCGATGAAATTTGAGCACATCACGGATTCAATTCCACTCTGATATAATTTGTACTGTTTAAACTTGAAAGCACCCAAATTTTCTTCAATGTACAACATGGGACACTAAGTTTCTATCCGTTACTATATCATATTCACCTCTGCACTTGTATATAAAATCAAACAATAATTCTAAATTCATTCAGTTAGCAGTGGGTTAGGTAAGGTGAGGTTGGGTTAGCTTAGGGTTCGCTAGAAGTCTACTCCTCCGCACTTGTATAGAAATTCTAGTACCAATTCTGCATTTGTTCAGAAAGCAGTATGGTAGGTTAGGTGAGGTTGGATTACCTCAGGCTACACTAGAATTCTACTCTCTGCACTTGGATAGTGATTTCAATACTAATTCTGCATTTGTTCAGATAGCAGTAGGTTAAGTTAGGTAAGCTTGGGTTATCTTAGGGTGCACTAAATGACACCCTCCTGTACTTGTATGGATTTTGATAATAATCCATCATTTGTTCATATAGTTGATAACAAACCTTGAAATCTAAGAAGAAAACATATATCCACCCCGAAAGACGATTTTCAAACGATATCAATGAAATTGTGTTTTGTTTCAGTGAGGGATCCGCAATGGGTGAGCGGACGGACCCTACTAACCCTGGGCCAGACCTGGTTGGAGTGAACGTCGAACGACCACCACTGGTGCACCAACAGTCCTCGGTGTGGAGTAAAAGACAGCAGGCCGTTTGCGTGAGGCATGCCTGCAAACATTATGGCTCGGCAAAGAAGCCGAACCACGTTTTAAGCGATTTGAATATGACTGTAGCCAAAGGAACAATGTAAGTTCTCATCACGTCACAAATAAGAAATTATTTTTTCAATCAATAGTCTTTCGAGTGCTAATGTTTATATTCAGGGTATCCAGCCCAAAATTTTATAGGTTGCCTGAGGAAACTAAACAATGAGCGTTGAAATTTAATAAAGAGATGGTAACGAAAACATCTCAACTACTGGATGGGACTAAACTCCACTAAATTGAGGGGAAATGAAAATCCTGCCCAAAATATCAGTGAACATTTCTGATAGGGTATCATCAGGAATGGCATGATTATTGAATATATTTTTTAAATAACGTGAATATATCATTGTTATTATATTCATTCATTTATTCAATTATATATTCACTCACAGGCACAGACCCATTTCGTAGAAATGTTGAAATTGTCGAGAATCATAAATGAATTTCAACAACAATAGATTCTGAACAACAATGAATTCAGTTTGAAAAATTGATAACACAGTATCAAGTAATATAAAACAAGGCAAGGGAAAAATACAAAGTATGAGGGAATTCAGCTAATCAAATACGAATACAACTGATTAACCGATGATGGAAATCCATCGAAACGTAATTAAAAAAATACTGGACAGTTTTCGAAAACGCAGACGTGTTTCACAGTACAATAGCTACGTCAGGCGTGTTATATTACCATACACGTGTAGCGATTTTGTAAACTATCTACTAAAGTTTTGTTTTTTGATTATGAATACAACAATTCAAAATATAGTCTACATGTGGTATGGATTACAAAGACAACCGTTCGCAAGGACCACAATTTCCATCTTAATCAAGTTCTATACTGAATTCGATGAAAATAGTTATATAAGCCCATCATCGTGGATAGAGTGACTCATTCATAAGACTTCTGAGGTCTTCTGAAAAAAAATGTATCAAAATTTGGAATAACCAAAATGTTCAATGGATCTGATCTAAGTAGTATCTGTGAATTTTCATAGTGATCGTGTTGGGTGGCAATAAAAAAACAATACTTAACAAATATTTCGAAAGAAACGTACATACTGGAATGATACCAACACTAATTTTCAGTCCGTATTCTATATATGTATGTAAATCACATTGGAATGGAATTCTACGTTTTAAATCTGCATATCGTTATTATATTTTTTAATGGAATATTAATGATCCTATATCATAATTTGAATCACTAACAGAGAGAATAATAATTTGGTTTCGTAGATTGAAAAACGAAAGAGATTCTTATCGCTATAGGAAAGATATAGACTTTCATCTTGTATAATACAAAATGTTCAGTAGGTAGCAGTCTTTGGACAGCGTATGGCCTTGCGATTTAATTTTTTTTTCTCATTTATATCATGACATATATTTCATGAATTCATCTTCATTTCAATTTTTTTGTGGGTACAAATTAGCTTTGATATTATCACATACATTCAATATATGAAAAAGCGAAAAAAAACTGTTTGACAGAATCTGACGAAACTATGACAACGAATCCAAAGTTGATATAAAAGATCAACCTTTCCAATTCCGGAGCTCACAATCTCAGATCGAGAATAAATAAAGATATTTTCAAGGGTACTGAACGCATAGTATTATTTTTTTCATGTAATTAACGGTCCAGAACTAAATATTATAGTTCTCCTAATAGTTCTGTTTCGCAGAAAATCATTGACTTTACTGTAACCGCTATTTCTGAGGTTATATTGAAACTACCATTTTTGATTGTGAGGATACCTCAGGAAACGGGTGTTTCACCAATCGGTCAAAATTAAAAAAATATCATTCACTATGTCTTTCACAATCAATGGAAACTAGCGGTAGAACCCAAAGTGTATGAACACCACTTTTCATTCTCGGAAAATTTGAATACCAGGTGGGATTTTATTTGTGAATTGGATCCAAGCATCCGAATGATGGTTGATTTTGCTGAGAAAAACATACGAAGTATTTTCAATCAGCATACCTCAAGGACTGAAGCCAACTCAGTATGAACTCTCATCTAGATCCCAATGCGAGTACTATTGATTTTTCGTCATGTATTTACATTATGATCAGGTATATTTTCGACCAATATTTTTTATCTAGGCTAGAGATTCTCACATTTTTCTTGAACTATTGTGAATGAGCTCTTTATATAATATCACTGATCTTTCGATAAAAAAGTAATTCTTGATTGATGGAATGATCGATTTCGGCAGACAGAAAAAAAAATCAAAAAGGTGATATTATTATAATTTCATTATCAAAAACTGGTTTTCTGCTACGGAGCTACAGTGGTTCCAATTTCACTCCATAAACTTTATGTTCTAAACATCTCACACAAGCTCATTCAAGTGCTTCTTGAAAGTTTCTTAGAAATTTTTAAAGTAATTTGTTGAAAAAAAAGTTTTGAGGAAGTTATTATTAGTTTTTTCCTGCAAGTCAATACAAACAGAATACAAAATAAACTTGTTTGGGTTTGAGAATGAAATTTTATTCAAATGAATGAAATTATTTGCAAACTTCTTTTCATTAGTGCAGAAATATCTTGTAAATGTTTCGAATTTCGTGTGTTTGAGACAAATCAAGCAAGAAAAAGTGATTCCCAGAAAGGAAGTAGCTGTTTTAATGACAATTTTATGAATGAATCAAACGGCCATGGATGATATACATATATCAATAGAGGGAGTTTGATGACCTCCAAATTTTTGTATTATGTCTGCGTCGACTTGGGAAAAAAAAAGCCAACGTCAAAATTTTCTAGAAATATTCCTGATTTTATAAGGAATTCTACTCCCTGGTTCGTATTCTTGCGCTGATGTGAATTTTATCAGATATCTGTTATTTTTCTGGTGAAGAAAATATTATTTCAATGCAAGAATGTACGATATTAGGCGTAACGAGCTGAATGTACACACATTAGCGGAGGACCTTGAAGACTCTCCACGAGAATTTAACAATGTTGAAAGCAATTTTGTACATTTCCGTTGTGAGCAAATATTTTGGATTTGAACAATCTCCTTCTTTACCGAGTGTTTTAAAAAGCTGAAAAATTCACCCACGTGGAAGTGCTAAATCAAATGAATACCGGATGAACACAAACGTTTTTCGTAATTGAAATTTCACGTAGGTATACCACGAATTTGAAAAAAATTCCTAATGACAATTGGATTCTATTTGGGAGGAAAATTCCATATCTAATTTTGAAATTTATATTATGATGATACCCGCAATTGTTAACACTGTGATATTAGAGTTACCCAGAAGTTTATAGGTGTAAGGTACGGTTATTATTATATGTTGTGACGCATCATTGCCATCGCCGCTTACCTATTTCAGTAGATTTCGTAGGATTGAGAACAGAATATTTTTTTACATCTAAACTTGATCGTTTCGGAATGGACACGAATGATCATCTACTGATAGTATTTACTGGAAAAGCAGTATTAAATATATATTTGGTATCATATTCAGTTTCTGCTAATGGAATTCAATGTTTTTTTTTTTAATATCGAAAATAAATATAACTTTGACTCTCAATTTTTTCGATATGACCAATGAAAAAAATCAACCTCTTGTCAAGCTAAGTTTGCACGTCAATCTCACTTTCACCAGCTTCATATTCTAAAAGATATTCAATCTTTTAGTTATAGTACAACTCCTGAAGAAACTATTGTATAATGAAAAACATGTAACGGTTTTGTAACCTGTCTGGTGTAGATTACAAAAAGTGTTTTTTTTAGGCCTTGGTGTGCGTTTCTCAGATGACGCAATTCAATTTTTTGGATATGTAAGCTACAGGAAATCAATATAAATATTTTTCTTTTGCGAATCGGATTCTCTATATCTTCATATCTTTTACTCTTCGTCATTAAATCGAAAATAACAAAGTTATGATCCGAAATATAGAAAAAAATATTCCACCGAGAAGAACATTTGTTCCAAAAGTTTTAACTATTTTTGTTAATTACTTAGTTATTTGCGATTTCACGATTGAAAATGATGACAATAGAGTTTCAGAGAATTCTGAAATGTGAGATCGAAAGCTAAAGGTGCTTCCCAAAAACTTGGATTTCTGTTTCGCGCAAAGAAATACTTCACTTCTCATCAACTTCTAATGATCTACAAGGCTCAGATACGACCTGTCTTGAAATATGGTTCTCATGTGTGGAGTTCGGCAACAAAATATTCATTGAGGCTTCTCGATTCTATTCAGAGAAAGGCAATCCGTCTTGTTGGTGATTTTTCGCTCATAGATTCGCTCACCCCATTGGAACATCGTAGAAGGGCCGGAGACTTGTTTCTCCTATATAGATATTTTCACGGTCGATGCTCTTCTGATTGTTATCAATCGTTCAACCCTTGGCAATATCTACACGGATGACTCGACGAGTATAGAATTCCCACTCCGTTGTTCTGAATTTGGAGACCTGTCGAAGCTCTCTTGCTCAAGGATGTTTTTTCAATAGAACAGCTGAGCTTTGAAACTCCTTGCCGAAAGAGGTTTCTTCCTGAAGCTTACAAACTTCAGAAGTTCAAAGTAAATGTTTATTCGTATCAACAGTCCCTTGATTCACGCGGTGTTCTTCGAACATTACAAGGCTTCCCTTTCGTGTGAATCTGCATTTAAAAAACATAAAAAAATTCAACAGAATATCTGGGTTAGTTTTTTGTAGGATGAATGGTTTGGCAGAAAAAGCGTGGAAACCATTTGCACCCTTTTTCCAAGATGGCGGCCGCGGGAAAAGAGTGGCGACCCCACAAACTTGGATTTAAGCTCCCTCTAAACCCCTCTACACATCAAAAAAATTAAATTGCGTATAAAATTTGATTTTTCTCGAATTCTCAATGAACAATATAACGTGGCCCACCCTGTATACTCAACATAATTCAACGGATCGCCGCGTATTTCCCCAATTACATGAACGCGTCTGTAACAATTCTTGGCGCAACATGAGCCGAATTTATGTAATGATAATTATATGAATCAATTGAAGAGTCGCTCACTTTCCTTTTCAGATACGGTCTACTGGGTGCGTCAGGATGTGGGAAAACCACGCTTCTCTCTTGCATCGTGGGACGACGACGCGTAAACACCGGCGAGATTTGGGTACTGGGCGGAAAGCCCGGCACCAAAGGGTCCGGGGTGCCGGGGAAGCGTGTGGGGTACATGCCCCAGGAGATAGCGCTCTACGGAGAATTCACCATCAAGGAGACGATGATGTACTTCGGGTGGATTTTCGGTATGGCTTCCAAAGAAATAAATGAAAGACTGCAGTTCTTGTTGAATTTCTTGGATTTACCTAGTCAGTCACGTATGGTTAAGAATCTTAGGTGAGTATATTCCATTTATAGAAAACTAAAACGGAAAATCTATAAAGGGGTTTCCCAGAATTTTCTGAACAAGCGATATTTCCGTTACTGCGAGAGTTGAAAAAAATCGAAAAATAATTTTTTCGAGCATCGAATTGACTCCCAAAAAACGCACTCAGAATGATCTGTTCGCGTTCATACCCCTGAAAATTCACCCCATCCCCATTTTTTCAAATGGCACCATCCACCCAAATATGAATGATCGTTACATCAATGTTTATCTGGCGACAAACTTATTTTGAACATTTATTACTCGCTTATTGTTTGTTTAAAGTTGGTTGGTAGTTGCACTTTTCGTTTGTAGAAAAAATGATTTTCAGAAGACACAGTATTAGTTTTTTTCTCCTGAAGATGCTTACTTTGTAGCGAAACGCGCGTCGAGTACAAATAATGTTAGTTTGGTGTAGGATGATTAATTGATCTTTACAGGAAGTGAAAAAATATGTATATGAGTATGTGAGTGATTCATAAGGTATATCAACAAGAACAATTTTCATAAGGCGTCTTCTGAAAACCATTTTTTCTACAAGCGAAAAAGGCAACTTCCAACCAATATCTGCTTCAAAAGAACAATAAGCGAGTAATAAATATTCGAAATGAGTTTGTCGCCAGATAAACAATGATGTAATGATTATATTTCTGAGAAAAAAATGCATGGTGCTATTTGAAGAAATGGGATTGGGGTTTTTGTGTGCGTTGTGTGGAAGGCAATACGATGTTCGAAAAAACTATATTTCGATTAATTTTCTAACTTGTCCAGTAACGGAGGTATCGCTTGTTTAGAAACTTCTAGGACACCCTGCATTGTATTACTATAATCACTTTCTGGCACCATTCTCACAAAACTGTGGAAGTATCACTCATTCCAACCACTCCTTGACACTGACCTGTGAAGTTTAGTCTTGAAAAGCAGGACACATACATATTTGAACTGTACTAGTGGATTATGGCCGATATTCAGCCGGAACTGGACCCCTTTCGAAAATATTGCATGAATTCATGTTTTTGTAGAATTTTCATCAAAACTTGCACAGGTGGCTATAGCTGCCTACTTGGTAACGTCGGTGACGCCTTGTGATAACAAGGTCCTCTGACCGAAACCACAAATGTGCGGCTGGCTTCTTTTGATGACTCCGTTCATTTGTAGTGTTCCTCCATGTGTTGTCCTTGGCTACACCGTGTTGAAGAAGGGCAATGACCCAGAAACACGTGTCTATGGTTGCTTCTTTCATTTGAGTGCCAAACCCAATAAAAATAACCTCTGTATCATCTGTCCACTCGATACTATAAATTAGAATCTGGATGTTTTTATTAAAAAAATTAATTCTTTTAATAGCCGGAAAAGCCCCCAGAAATGAAACAATGGATTTTTTCATTTTGTTAGTAGTTTCTCGCAAAAATTTTTGTCAATATATACATAAATATTTATGATTAGGAACTTCAGTTATTGATTTATCATCGATTTTCAAGTTCAATTTTATATTCTTCATGTTTTTTAGTTAAAAAAATTGTTTTTTACGAAATGACTGGGTTTCACTTCCGGTCAAGCAAAAAGATAAATGCATTTGTTTTGTTGGCTTCAATGAACCTTCCTGCCATACTTTAAATCAACTATTATATGTATATGTTACCGGCCAAACCTGATTTCAGGACAAACTAGTTTTGCCTAGGCTAAACGAATTCGTTCTCCAGGCAATAGGATAAACTGGTATAGCCTAGGCTAAACTGGTTCGTTCTAAGCCCGATAGGATAAAACAATTGAGCCAATTTTTCTGATCTAACCTAACCTATCCTAACCCAATCTAATAAAACCTAACCTAACCCAACCTAAAGAGTGTTTTTTTTTTCTATCAGGATTGACTAGTTTAAGCTATGCTAAACTGTTTTATCCTATCGGGCTTAGGACGAACAAATCAGCCTAGGCAATACCAGTTTATCCTATTGCATGTAAGATGAATTATTTTAGCCTAGGTAAAACTAGTTTATCCTAATATCGGGTTTGGCTGGTAGCATATATTATATTCCGATTGACCTATGAATTCGCTAACGAGAATGAATTTTTTTCAGCGGTGGTCAGCAGAGGAGAGTTTCCTTCGCAGTAGCTCTGATGCACGACCCCGAACTCCTCATTCTCGACGAACCGACCGTAGGTGTGGATCCTTTGTTGAGGCAAAGCATTTGGAATCACCTGGTTCAAATAACGAAAGATGGCAACAAGACCGTCATCATCACGACGCATTACATCGAAGAAGCTAGGCAAGCACACACAGTAAGTTGATTAACAAGGTCGTACTTTCATTCATATCTGTTTGAAATAAATGAATAAAAAATAAATAAAATATTCATTAATCCTTTCAACTATTGTTAACAATAGATAGGATAAGTCAAAAACAGTGTCATTAAGTTTTAATTGACAAACAAGACGAAAAAATCACAATGATGACTAACATAGACTGTAAAATACACTTCGATATCATCTCAAAATTGAAAAGTATAATTCAAATTCCTCAACAATATAGAAACATTCTCTGATGAGTTCCCTAAGTCTATACTTAAAAACCGTCGGGGATCCCGCGCAATTTATTTCGTTCGGAACACAGTTGAAAAACGGCAGCCTGCATTGATGGGAGATTTTTTGTAATAGGAGTGTTTGGGCTTGTTCAATTTGACATTATTTTTATTTCTGGTGTTGTAAGAATGTGAATCACTATTAATGGGAAATGAATGTTTGTTATTGAAAATAACATGTTAAGAGTTTCATTGAATACTAAATCATTGAATGACTGTTAGTTCGACTTGAAATTTCAAGTAATTAGGTGGTTGATGATCATATGCTGCCTGAGTAACATTTTCGAAATTGAAGGGAAGGCTGAAACAGACGTGGTTCCTCAAATGCTTCTACATACACGCCTACTATCAACTGTGTTTTCAAATGATATGAGGACTAAGATTGCAACAGAGATGTATAAATTGGCCCTTAGATAAGTAACAAAAATATATTACAGTTTCCTGTATGATTTTCACTTACAATGGGTTTACAAAACCGTGACACGTGTTTCGCTATTACAATAGCTTCTTCAAGCAAGATAAGAAGAAGAAGAAGCTATTGTAATAGCGAAACACGTGTCGCGGTTTTGTAAACCCATCGTAAGTGAAAATCATACAGGAAACTGTAATATATTTTTGTTAATATGGATTTTCATCAAGTATCGGCCAGTTCAATTCAATCCTTAGATAAGTCTTTTTCACAGCGACTTTTGTATATCTCATGAAATACTCCTTGATTTTCAGAGCTCCGTATCTAACTTCATCTCATTGATGAGGCTTGCTACGTGCTGTGAAGAAAAAGATGTGCACATTCCTGCGCAAAAATAATCCCAGACACTGATTAGTTAATACCCACATAATAATTATTATACTTTCTTCGTGTTCGAGAGCTTGTTTGGCATTTTAATAAGAACTAGAACCATTTCGTTTGAAAAAAATTCAAAACTAACATAACCTGTTATTCAAACGCGTATGTTTTGACGACAATAATTTTTTACAGTAACTAGAAAAGTAATTCACTCATACAATATTACAATATTATAATGCATTTGAAGTATCTATGCTGTCATTTGATTGTAAGTGATTCCTTCAATTTGAAAATTAAAAAAATTAGAAAATAACGTATGTGTTGCGAATCTCCGACCAACTTCATTTTTCGCCCTTGATAATAATGACATTATCCGTGCAATTGATTTAGAAACGTGTTGAGAATGTTCATTGACCGTTTTGAAAATGGGAAATGAGGTATTCATTCATTCATTCAACCTACGGAAATATTTTATATTTCCAAGTAACGAAGAGTTTTCTTCTATCCTGGTCCCCAGACAATTGACTGCAACCCATAATAATTGTGTTTTTGTTCTTAACTAGTCAATCAAGACTACCGCTTTTCTTTTCATATATATATATATATATATTAGATATCCTCAAAAAGACTTTCAAGGGAGTGAATGATCGTATCGTTCGTAACGGTGTGATGATATATTTCATTGTTACGCATTAATTGTTCAAAGATAACTTACTACACTACTTTTATAAAGAGGTAAAATTCCTAACTTTGTTTGTTCGTAATAGGTAGTCTTCGGAAATACTGATCTGATCTCGACATTTCTTTCACTTTCTTGCAAACTGAACAAATATATCTTGGTTTACCCTGCAGCACATGAATACATATGAATGTAATATTCCAAATATTTCCAAATGGTTCGAAGCAAAATGATGCTCAAAGCAAAGCACGACAGGCTAGCCTAGCCCATCATAACTGAAAAGACCACATATTTCTTGAAAGAGAAAATTATTGAATCAATATGTATCCATTTCTCCTCTCTCTTGGTTCCCAATATGTCTTTTGGAATGGAACCTGAAATTCCTTTCTTGTCAAGCCATAGAAAAGGAATAGAAAACCTACTTGTTTCAAATGGCAACGATCATGAGATATAGATATACCTTCCTGAATATAGTTATATCTTTGTATACAAAGGTTATGTACTTACTTGTATCGCCATCTATCAATCGAAATCATAACTACACTCGTCGGTATCGCCATTGTTCATAGAGGTATATAGTTAGTCAACCATATGGAAATATCATTTGAAGGGATGGATACTACGGGTGGATGGTACTAGTGAGTTCGTTTCCAAGTTCATGTCTTTTATTCCGTTTTTCTAACAGACTTCGACGTAGCCTGAATCACACATTTTCTTCATTACTCATTATACCAAAAGATGGCAATCAACACAGAAACAGAGGTAGAATTTTTTGTCAATGTAGATTATTCATATTTTGAAGATTGTATTAATGCTCAAATTTCATTTAGTTCTATCGTCAACTTAATTTTGAAGCTTCATTATCTTTCTTTCAACATTTCAGTCAAACTGACAGACAGAACACTGCACCTATTTTTCTCTTCAGAGTAGGAAACTTTGTCGTGCATTGTCAAGTAAACGGAAATATCTACCTTATATTGTAGATGGCGTAACACTAAGGCCCGGTCTTTTCACCTCCAGATATCCTACAGATGAACTAACTGACGTTTAGAATATTCTTTTGTTTATCGTTAAGTGATAACAAAAGCATATTCTAACATTCAGTCAATCTATCCTTAGGATATCTGGAGGTGAAAAGACCGGGCCTAAGTCTTCGAATCCTTTTTACACAGGCATTGACTATATTATATCCTAAATTGTATTGTTCAGTTTCGACGTATAATCTGTTTTCAGAATATGTCAGGTTCTTTTTTTCGGAATGTCATCAATTTAAAAAAAAAAACGAATAATCAGAGGTACATTTGAAAGCAGTTTTATGGCACATTGAATTCAGATATGTACAAGGAAATTAGTGTACTGCTAAAAATATAACTGAAAATCTTCAATGTGTTCATCAGGAGAATCGAACTCTAGATTAGAGGATTTCATTAACAAAAAATCACAATTGTTAAATATTCCACGACTTCAAATGGAAAAAGTAACATATCCAGGTTAGATTTTGGGGGATAAAAGTCGTACAGTATGCGTTTTTTCAGGAGATCCTATCCTTTTCACTTTTCTCTTACCTCATTTTCCTTTTTCTTTCCTCCTCTCCCTTTTCCATTTTCTTGATATTTTTTCTCTCCCTTATATTTTTCGCCTATTTCCGATTTTTTCATTTCTTGAAATATCGTGTAGAATATGTAAGAGATGATACGTCATTGTATTCCAAACAGCAAAAATCTGCGACTCTCTGTTGATAATGACGACACAGTTGCTTTCTCTCAAGAAAAAGGAATTAGCAATAATTACCAGGCTCCAATCAATGGAGTTTTAGAACGAACATTGTGGTCATTCCCACCTGTAGAAAGAGGCGTCCTAGCCCATTACTAGGAAGGCAAGGAAACAGAGCAGAAGACACTACATAATAACCACGGATAGAATTATTTTGCAAAGATGGTTCTTAGATTTGAAATTCCTAAGTTGTCAGTACATGCATGCTTGCAATACCCCACTTCTGAACATGTGGCGGTGGCCACACCGGTTCATGTCGAAGTTTTCGAAAAACACCATATACATACACTGTTAGCCAGGAAGCAATTCATGCGGTCACCTCATATCTAAAGAGTAACTTCGTTGGAATACATTAATGACCTCCGAAGACTGACTAGAACAAATCTGGTTCTAAGACATATAAGAATACCAGAAGATATGGGATCGAACGATCTGGCAAGAAAAGGTCCACACATTTCTACTAAAATTGTCATAAATGCAATCCACTAATTTTCTTTTCGTGCGAGCTTTATCATCTTCTGACAGGTTTCACAAGTTTTCAATAGTTGAGATTATATTTCTAATCACTACTACTCTATAGGCAACATTGTCAAACAGATTTGAACAAATGGTCGATGTATGTTGATCATTCTCATATCGGTATCAAGAGCATATGCTTCCTTTATTTACTCAGTCCTTTTTCAATTTGATGGAACGTTTTTCGAAGGCTCTATTGAAAATACTCGACTGGATAATGCTTCACTTGTTTTGTTCTACAGATAGGCTTGATGAGAAGCGGCAAACTACTGGCAGAAGAGTCACCCCAGGTCCTTCTCTCAATATACGGCTGTACATCGTTGGAAGAGGTGTTCCTGAAACTATCCAGGAAGCAAGTTCAAGGAGGAGCTTCGCAGGTCGAACAAAACATGTCGAATAACATCAGCTTAGCGACTATGAATTGGGGAAAAAAGGACTCCATTTCGGTGACTGAGGAGAGTGGAGTGGTAGGACTGAATTTCCACCAGAGTAAAGAAGTTTTGGTCACGGATACTAACGGTCATCTTGATGTAAGTTATCAAATTATATCTCAGATCGACAAAAAAACAAGCAATGTCGTGAACAAAGATACCTCTGGCGGAGACTGTTATGTTTTCGGTTTCTGGCAGTCTTATCAGAGCAGAGCAATATATCGTCATTGTGCATTTTCAGATTTACTACTTTTTTATAACTTGTACACGACTTATATCTGTTGCTGTTTTTTTTTCACCTTTTTGAAAACACATATTTCTCTAGAATATATAAAATAATACATCTGCACATATATGAATGATTACGAAATCATTGATACCTACCCAAAACCTTTTCACACTTTGACAACAGTGTCGTCGATATTTGCGAAAAACAAACATGAAAGGTGAATCTGAATAAACACTGTTATGATCGGTACACAACATTGCTTGTTTATTCGGCATCGAGCCTTTCTATGTTTTATTATTGATCTGAGAATTCCACCCATTCTCAATTCATTTTTATTCAAAGCTATTCCATCCAGGATGATACTTTCACAAACCATTCAGACCGCAGCTGAACTGATCAGTTGAATCTATTAGTTCAAGTTTGTACTAAGTATCGAATTCATACTCATTTTTCCAGACTACTCATGATCTGGGTTGGATAATAGATGGTGAATGCTGGATATTTCAAGTTTACACTACTGATTTTTCAAGTACCTCATTGCAAATATCAAATATTATATTGGTAGAAATCAAACAGTAAAACGTTGAAATGTCACAGTCAATGAATGAAGCAAGAAGTTGATCTTTGCGATGATTTCAGGTTCATTACAAAACCTTGAGCAACAATATTTTCGTTAAACGGAGATACATTGGGCACTTCATCTTGGTTCATGACCTCCACAAACCTTTGTACATTTATAGGATCTTTAGAATCTTCTTCATTTTGTTCTCTACATATTATATTATACAGTATAGCTAAGGCAGCAATCAACACTTATATTGTCTCAAATTTTAATCGAAGTCCATAGGCTAGAGCTGGAAATCGCCTTTTCCATACCTCAATTAAACGCTCCATGATATTCCGAGTCCTGATATGAGCTTCATTATATAATTATTCAACTCTCGTTTGTGGATTCTCTACTCGCAATCGTCCTCAAAACTAGGTTGAATATGCAAGAATATCTGCTACTTAAGTTTTGCTGTCATTTACATGACACCTAACTTCCAAGGAGAACTGGTGCATACAGATTTCCAAACTTAAGGTTATCCCTAGATTATATTCACTCCAAACTGGAACAAAATAATCGCCATCAACTTCAACAGCTTCCCGATTTTAGGCGGAAATGCGGCTGTTACATTTCTAAATGTATTTCTGTCCATTAATTGGTTTACATTTCCATTGTGATCAGTTAGTTATTTCTAATGAATAATAACAACGCTATGATTGGAATCACCGATATTTCAGATGGGAATGGAATCCTCATCCTCCCGGGGCATCCAGGAAGCCTGCGACGACTGTGGAAGCTGTACCGAATGGACCACAGTCGGCAAACTCCGAGCCCTTCTCCAGAAAAACATCCTCAGGATGTGGCGAAACGTGGGCGTCATGTTATTTATATTCGCGCTGCCAGTCATGCAAGTCATCCTCTTCTGTTTGGCCATAGGGGGCGATCCCAGAAACCTGAAGCTAGCCATAGTCAACCACGAGGCAATGTACACAGGTCTGGGCTTCCAAGAGTGCATCTACGAAGCGGGATGTAAATTTGGAAACCTGAGCTGTCGATACCTCAACACCCTTAACACTTCGACGATAGTAAAGGAGTACTATCCGGATCCGGTATCCGCTCAGCAGGCGGTTTACAGAGGGGATGCTTGGGGTGCTTTGTACTTCACCGAGAATTATACGGACGCCCTGGTAGCTCGTATGGCTTTGGGAAAGGATGCGGACGCGGAAACTTTGGATCAGAGTGAGGTGCGGGTTTGGCTTGACATGTCAAGTGAGTATTTTCAATTTCATTGTATAAGAGTCTGAAGTTATCTAGAGGAAAAGTTGCTCAAACCAGTATTATTTCGATGTTCAATTCTTGATTTGTGTCGAACGATTGCAGGATGTTTTTTTTAATGAAATCTTTTGAGGACATTTTTTTGATTCAATGAAATCAGTTAATTTGAAGTCATCTGATTAAACACAACCAATCAGAACAATATTATACTGAAAAGAGTCCATCGGCCCTTTTCACTTTATTATTGTGCCATGGATACATACAAATGGATTTTAACGTTTCAAATATTTAATGACACCATTTGGTTATAATACTATCTAGAATATTAATGAAATTCGTATTCAAATAGAATATTTTAATCAAACACGACTTCATTTAACCTCATAAAATATTTCTCTCGTGAGAAAGTGAAGAAAAAAATATATTTAAATGCCAGTAAATATAAAACCATTTCAATGTCTTTCAAGTGATCGGAAGTATAACTTCAAAGAAGAGGGTAAACAAAGCCAGAGCGCTATGAGGCTTATACTGAATAGAAAAATGTATCTCTATCAAGAAAACTGATCTCAATGATTCTTTTATTCTTTTTCGCAATCAATTTATATTGCTCATTACCTCAAAACATAACACAGAGTCACAACATTTATAAATAAAAGAAACATATCCGACTTTGGATTCGAAATCCACAAAATATTAATGATATAACCCATGAATTACACATTACATAAAAATCAATGCTCTTTGACAACTCCATAACGAAACTAACTGTGATAGATTAATAAAAAGAATATTATAAAACAATCAATATATTACAACAAATCTCCATTCGATTATTTTTTTATTTAAATTTCTTTCTTCGTTATTATTCTCAATATGTTACTCATCTCTGCAAGAAAAACTCGCTTTTTCATTTCTTTTCTTGTTTGTTTATACAACATCATGAACTGTAATCTATGCTACAAAAATGTAATCTAGGCTAGAGAAATGTAAGATCCGTACGTACGAATCAGTAGGACTTTCTTTATTTCTTTCAAGTGTAAAACAACAATTCTGTTAAGGCAAAGAAAAGAAATAAATTATTATTATTATTAAACACTCTTCGATTTGTTATCACTTGAACAGACATATTTCTACATTCAGAATGCTTAGAATGCTATTTCGTCTGACTTCTGCTTTGAGATCATTCCTCTACGGTTTCTGAAAAGACAGGAAAACTATAATCCTATAACTCAATTGTTGGTACTCATGATTTAATCAAATATCGTTTAAATCTTCCTTCCAGACCAACAAATCGGAATAATACTACAGAGAGATCTTCAGCTGGCCTACCAAAATTTCACAAAGGATATATTCAGGGATTGTGATTATAACCCAGATCTTGCCGAGATACCGATATCGTTCAAGGAGCCCATATACGGCTCAAACCAACCGTCTTTCACCGACTTTGTTGCTCCTGGCGTAATATTAACGTGAGTTTGTTTTCAATCATCATTCAGGTACCCATAAATATGCACCAATATTTAAAGTATCAACAACTATCAATCCTCCATTCATTGGAGATTATGTATGAATATGAATACATATTTCCGTAACCCCTTTCCTAACCAAATTTTCAGTTTTATGAATTTCCTCACGGGAAGTTTCGTGTCGCCATTCGTCATATTTTACATTCTCTTGATGTACGACAAGATATTCTGAGTATATTTCAGTGTGATATTTATTATTTGCTTGAACTTTAAACGACACGAAATTGCTTTTAAATGTTACATTTTGCTTGTGATAAAAACATTTTCAGTTTTGACATCAGCATGACATTCATTTTTATTGGAATCACGAAATCTATGTATAATTTTGAAATATTGTTTTTAGGATTGTCTTCTTTTTGGCTGTGGCATTGACTTCATCGGCATTGATAATAGAGAGAATGGAAGGACTGCTGGATAGATCGTGGGTGGCAGGTGAGTGATAAGCTACATAATTTGTAGGTGATGGCTGATCAAGAGGATAAAAGTTAATACTAGCTCTTCCCCTGGACGTGGAGTACTGCCTCTAGGAAAAAAATTAGAACGAGACAAACCGATTTATGCGAAAAATTCTATACGGATTTCGGAAATTTCATGTTTTAATATAAATTAACATTGCCATTGAAGAAATCGGATCCAATAATACAGATCCATGTTTGAAAATTAAATGTTAACGGTGATCCAAGTCGGAAGTTTCAGGAATATATTCTGATAGGTTGTGGAAAAATGCAGCCAAAAATATGATTCGGAATGTTCTTGTTTCTTCTTAATAAATAGTCTGAGACTTGTTTTGTGGGACCGTCCGTTACTGTCAGCAGAACGAAGGTACAGTTGTTCGCCTTCTGAAATTTTACAACGATCCATATATCCGAAACCGAAAGAGCTACAGTCGAGTTATTGGTATCTTTTACTGAGGCTGTGAAAATGCTATTTCGCTCGGCTCCAATCCACTTTTTCCCCGACTACGAGATCCCCAGGCAAAATTTTGAAAGCAACTTATATACCTAACACACAACCTAAATATGTTTCTGCTGAACATAAGAAACGATCAGAGCTTCTATCTTGTGAAGCATAAAAGAGGAAACAAAAAGATAAAATAATTATTACCCCAGAATATTTCGAAGCAACCAACGACGTAGACATGAGTTGTTAGAGTACTCATTCATTAAAATGTCTTCAATTATTCATTTTTTGAGTATCACAATTGTCTACTAAATACCCTCTTTCGAACTTTAATAATCTGAAGCAAATATGGAAGAGACCTCTCAATTTAATTATAGAAATATTCCTCCTGACACTTTACCACTTGAGAGACGCTGAGTGACCAGACTCTGTCTAATAAGTGAATTGCATTTGAAATCATTAGCGATCAAGGGTACCCAGAACCATAACTCCGAAAGCATATCACAGGCAATCCATATTACCCGTCTTGAAGGCATAGCCATCACTGATCATCATTCATTCTGACAAAAATTTTACATGCTGCAAGTCTCGTTTTCGCATGAATATAGTTTCACATAAAACTATCTCTCACAAATATTTTCTTTTCAGGTGTCTCCGCCGGAGAAATTCTGTTTTCCCATGTGGTCACCCAGTTCGTCGTCATGTGTGGTCAAACAGCGCTCGTGTTGATCTTCATGATATTAGTCTTCGAGGTGGAATGCAAAGGCAACTTGATCTTCGTCATCATCATTACGATTCTGCAAGGGCTTTGCGGCATGTGCTTTGGCTTCGTCATTTCGGCAATTTGCGAGTTAGAACGGAACGCCATTCAGCTGGCACTGGGTAGCTTCTATCCGACACTGCTGCTGAGTGGCGTTATCTGGCCTATTGAAGGAATGCCGACGATTCTGAGGTACATCTCGACTATCCTACCGCTGACCCTTGCAACGACGTCTCTCAGATCCATGATGACCAGAGGATGGTCCCTGTTAGAACCCGACGTGTACTATGGTTTCATTGCAACCATCATTTGGATAGTTCTGTTCTTGTCGATAAGTTTGGTAGTTTTAAAATTGAAGCGGGGTTGAAGTGGTTTTTCATAGAAAAAAGGACGATATTTCTTGGGGCTATACTTTCGAGTATTGATCTCTAGTAAATGTTCAATTCTAACGAGTTTATTTGATTTTTGGCGTGTGGTAGGAAGTGTAGATCAAAGATTCGAATTAGTGCAATGGATATCTTTCAGATCATAGTCACTGTATTTATATTAGAAACTTGCCCTAAAATAAAATAGCTGTTCGTTCTAGTAATAAGAATAAATTAATTTTTGTATTATTGTATTGATCACGACTTTCGAGGCCTTTACGAACTATACACAAACATTTGCATGTAATTACGAATTCGAAGATGGGAGAAAATATTTTGTGTCATAGAATATTCATGATAGATTGCATATAAACCACAATAGAGAGAACTTGGTGATGATATCACCGGTTCATTATCCAAAATAATAAATTAAGAAAAATATCACTTTACGTAAATGTTCGTAAAGATAGAAATTGAAATAATTACTTAATTTTAAGTGTGCTCAAGTTTAATGTTAATATTGTTATCATGTGGTATTGTGATGTATGTTTGTTATATAGTACAATAATAAATACGAAAGAAAGAAAATGGTTAGATATTGGAGAACTGGTAACCTACTAGTTTTTGTTTTGCATATACAGAAGCACTCAAAAGAGAATAATAAACATTGGCTCTCAAGATCAATAACTTCCAAATAACTTCCAAGAATGTTTCTCGAAAAATAGTTTTTATTGACGCGTCAAATAAACGATGAGTTTTGGAACCTTTGGTGTAAAAGTTGAAACTTTTCTAGAGATAAATTACCCTAACACCAAACTGATATTTTTGCACTCGACGCGCGTTTCGCTTTGATAGTATCAATTTTCTTCTCCTGAAGATGCTAACCTTGTTAACGAAACGCGCGTCGAGTGCAAAAATATCAGTTTGGTGTTAGGGTAATTGATCTCTAGAAAAGTTTCGACGCGTCAAATGATATTTTCCTGATTTCCCAGAAGACAGACATTCAACCTGTCTTGTAATTCCATAAAGGTCAGTTTATGTTGTTGCTGAAACTAAATTCGCCCAGTTCGTTGATTCAATGGTTAATACTTCCATCATACTACTCGATGAGTGACTACAGCCTAAAACCACCCTTCTGTGAGCCTGAGGAGGCTTCCAAATATCTTGCCAAGAGTAGTGTTTCCAACAGATCTTCCAGGAATGTTGGTACCTATTGTTAAAACCTCACTCGATATTGCATCTTAAGATCCAATATCCGTAAAACCATATGAAAATAGTATCAGGAGGAAAAGTGATTTTTGTGAGAGATTATGAAGTATGACAGAAGATCTGCAGAGTCTGTCAACCATGGTAGTTACTTTTTTCCCAACTCACTCAAGATTTTTTTCACAAACGTGGAGAATACAAATCTCTAGAATTTATAAATGAAACTTGAAAACTCACATTCAATACCTAGGCCCCGACCTAGGCAAAACTTCCACTACCGGCGGATTGAAAACTAGAAAAACAATTCATAATTTTAACGTTTGAGTAAAAAACTACACTATAGATGTGAAAGTAGAAATAAATTAATTTTCTAGTGAAAATCTTCGGCCAGGCCAATTTGTTGATTCATTTTCCGTCAATTTTCGTAAGAAAGAAATTAATTCCAATATACAGGGTGGAATATATTGGAGTAATAACGCAATGATATCCCAATTGCATTGCTCTCTATCATTTCCAAAGTCATGGAAAAAGCAATCAATATGAATCTTATCAAATATCTAGAGAAATCAGGAATAATTAATGATCGACAATAAGGATTTGGCCATGAGAGATCAACCAGCGACTTATTGGCTTATGTTTCTCATATTTGGCAGCACTCAATCGAGAAATTCGGAGAAACGATAGCTGTTGCACTCGATATTTCAAAATCGTTTGATCTAGTTTGGCATCGGGGTCTCCTTTCTAAGCTGCCGTCTAATGGTTTGCCTCCTCAGTTGTGTGCTTTATTGAAGAGTTTCTTGTCTGATAGGTCTCTGTATGTAGTTGTTGATGGAGTATCATCTGATATTCTCCCAATAAATGCAGGTGTTCCACAGGGTTCAGTTCTGGCGCCCACTTTGTTTTTGCTTCATATCAATGATTTGCTCGAGAAAACATCTTGTTCAATACATAGTTTTGCGGACGACAGTACTCTTCATACCAGTTTCTCTTCCACAGTCCCCATACCAGCTTGAGGAACAAAAATTCAAAGAAACATTCACGTCAATAAAATTAACGACGACTTGGCAAAAATAATAGAATGGGGTAACTTGAACTTGGTGGAATTTAATGCTACGAAAACCCAGGCATGTCTCTTCTCAAGAAAAGCCGATCTATCATCATCAAATATTCAGATGTTAGAAGTAACTGTTCCTACCAAATCAAGTATCTCGATGCTAGGAATTAGGATCAGTGATATTCTCTCGTGGGAAAACCATGTGAGATCGATCGCTAAAAGTGCTTCCCAGAAACTTGGATTTCTACTTCATGAGAAGAAATACTTCGCTTCTTGTCCGCCTCTTATGATTTACAAGGCTCAGATACGACCTGTCGTGGAATACAGTTCTCATGTGTGGAGTTCGGCACCAAAACATTCATTGAAGCTTCTCGATTCTATTCAGAGAAAGGCAATTCGACTTGTTGGTGATTCTTCGCTCACAGACTCGCTCACTTTATTGAAACATCGTACAAGGATCGGAGACTTTTATCTCTTCTATAGATACTTTCACGGTCGATGCTCTTCCGAATTGTTATCAATCGTTCCCCCCTTGGCAATATCTATACGAATGACTCGACGAGTACATAATTCCCACCCCTTTGTTGTGAATTTGGAAACATGTCGAACCTCTCTTGCTCAGGGATCTTTTGTCAATAGCTGAGCTTTGGAACTCCTTGCCAAAAGAGGTTTTTCCTGTCCCTTGATTCACGCGGTGTTCTTTGAACATTACAGGGTTTCCCTTCTGTGTGAATCTGCATATGAAAAAAATAATAATAATTGATGCCCTTCTATTCATTTGTGGTCAGAAAAGTAGTTGCCTTCTGGCAGGAATCTTCTCGATAAGATAAAAAGAGACAATGGATTTTCAAAACCACGACAAGTGTTTTGCTATACTGATTGAAGAAGTTATTGTACAGTGAAACACGTGTCGCGGTTTTTTGAACCCATTGTAAGTGAGAATCGTACAGGAAACTGTTATAGTTTTGTTGATATGTATTTGCATCAAGACCAGTTCGATTAAATTTCTGAGATAATATGTTTGGATTTCAATCCCCCATAAATATCGAGTTCAGGCATGTATCACTTATAGGTAATCAAATCATACAGAGTGATAAAAATCAGATAGACGACCCAGGTTCGAATCCTAGGAGTACCAGAATATTTCAAATTCGGTATTTGCCGACCAGTCACGGAGCAAAAGTGAATCGGATTCTACTTACGAAACAATTCAAAATTTTCAAATTAAATGTTAGAATTGACAGCCATCCTCCTCTTGAGAAAATCCAAGGCGATTCTGCAAATTTCGTTTGAGATTATTTCCGAGGCTATTTCTGAATTTCAATACATATTATGTCTTTCATTCCTAGAATATTGCTGGGCCTGATGAAATAAATCGGGAATGGGGCAAAAGTATGCAACGAATGATGTTGCCTTTCCCAACGTTAGACGGCAGTCGAAAAACGTGCCTTTTCGTGCGCTTTTCATGAAATTTAACGATACATAATGGGCATTCTTCTTTGATTCATTCTCAACTTGTTTTCTATCACACCAGAACATCAATGTTTCTTCATGTAATCGGCAGACGTTGTTACATTTCGGACATTTTTGTCGCAGAAACTCCTATCAAATAGAGAATTAAGTTTTATCTATCCTCAACCAAATTAATTATATCTTCATTGTGGTAAACAGTTAACAGTAATAACTTTTGAACAAATAGGGAGCGTCACGTTTTGACTTCAGATTCATGTTTCAAGCTCAAAATACTTGAGTTGATTGTGTCATTTGACAATCAGGGTACTGAATATTTGACAAACTTGACCTTGGGTCCGGGTTTTCTTAACCAATCATCGTCAATTTTTCACTTCTCTGAGTTTCACTCAGTGATGCCATTATTTTCAATTTTTCGAAATTTCGACAATGAAATAATAACTGAAACTAGAATCGAGACTAGACTAGAACTTGCAGAAAGCTGCAAGCTTTCTGCAAGTTGACCGAAGTCGATTCTCGATCGCGGCGGGTTATTTGTTGCGACTTCGTCGTACGATGGCCCGCTGTAAGAGGTCTCCCCTGTCTTGGACAGTGAGAGTTTGAGACTTTGGTCGTCTCCCAGCAGATGGCGTTGCCTCTTTGAGGTTTACACCATCTGCACCAGTTTCAGAGGTTTACTTCGTAAGTAGATAGTTTGGAAATGTTTGTGGTCACAGTCCAACCAAGTGTCACTGATGAGACCTGGTAGGTCGAAACAGCTGTCTGGCATTGGATTTGTGAATGCAATCATAGATAGTATTTATATTGAATTGATTTTGTCAAGCCAATTTTCATATGTAGAAATGAAAAAATTGATTGAACATTATAAATTTGTAGAGAAAACTTCTATTGAATAGGTTTAAAAAAATGTTCAAAAATGATATTTTTGGTAATCAGATGACCTCCCACAGCGAACGTCAACCCTCATAAGTCGAAACTTGGGCGAGCTAACGATTAACCAGGTCTTACCTTTCAACGTCTGATTCCTATCATTTGCAAGAATGAGGAGTGAAAGGCTGTCGAAGTCCAGTCAACCGTGCAGATCATGGCCATTTTTTATAGCTTAAACTTGAAAAACACTTTTTTGTAATATTTCCACAAAAAGATTTTCATACAAAATTTTTAAATTCGATAGTTACCAAGAGAAAGGGGACAATTTTTTCATATTCAAGATATAATTTTCGCCGTCTGGACTATCTCATAATCAAATAGGGTACGGAGCAAGCCATCTGAAGAGATTATACAATCGAAGACAGTTTACCATTATTATTCTGTAACAAGAAAGAAGTCCAGATTTCACAACTACATTGATGGCATATGAAGCATTATGGTTAAGGCTTTCGCGGCCGAGGTTATTAGTATAACTAAGCCCGAAGAGAAGTAGTTATACTAATATGAAGCATTATCATGAAATTCCATCGGTTAGACACTCTTGATCGAATTTTGAATATAGATATAAGACAATATTCTCAAATAATGATGGATTATGAAACAAGCGCAATATTTGTTCAACTCATTCGACGGTAGGTTCAAATTGAATACAAATCAGTGGAATAACATCATAGATTGATTATCAAGTTAACAAGTTATATCCGTTGGGTTGAATCCATAGTTTTCGAAGTAGGTATTAAACCCATAACACGTGTTTCAGTGTTTGGTGGGATGGATGACTGATGGAATTTAGTACCTACTCAGCAAAACGATACAATTCTTTTAATATAAGCGGAACATACTTTTGAAATGAGTAAGAATCAACATACGCCCACTCTTTGTTTCTCAGAGGACATTCACCAAAAACTGAGTTCAAATACCAAGTGGCACCCATGAATCTTGACAGAAAATGCATGCAGAATCTATCAGATGAACACTTTCGAATGAAAAATCACGATTTTTCTTCTGTTTTGAAACCCAGCTGTTTTACGTTGTTGTTATTCATATGCTTGTCTGCTCGTCATACTGAAAGGTCACAAATCATTGGTTCCATTCGAATAATTAGCAATCATTACTATAATATTGCTGAAAAAATGTTGTTCGATTCGTCTCGAAAGGTGTTGATTATTCCTAAACGCATTCGTAACAAGATCAATTTAATTTGCTCTGTGCGATATTCGATGGGAAAATATTTCTTTTTCTAACAACAACCCTATGAAAAGTACATAATTCAATCTACTGAATTGAGCATCTATTAAATAGTTGATTCATGACAGATTCACTGTTTCTGATGAGTACATATCATCAAAAAATGTCTATTAGTTCTCGATATTGACTCCAGCATAGGAGTCGAACGACAAAATAATCTCGCATACAGATTAATCCCCGAAAAGTAATTTTTCCGTACGAAAATATGGTCTTTAACATCTTCCTATCAAAACACAACGCGTTTGTCATTGACACTATGGAGTTTGGTTATATCGTGTTCCTGATGATATTCAATTCGAGAAATTTTGTGATAGGACTACAAGAGGGAATCAAGACTTTTACTACTAATCCCTCGCCTTTATTCCCTAAGGGAATAATATATGGCATTATACTGCAGAAACCATAAGTATATGCTACCAGCAGAATCTTAGGAAGGGAGATATGCTTTTTACTTCTAACAATGCTCTGGTGCTGATTTTGGAGAGGGATCAATTAATACTCAATCAATTAGGGTGAAATGCTTAGTGTGCATCCGTGCAAGTTGGGAATTTGAAGCCTGTTTTACATTTCTATATCTTGTAACCGTATCAATTCTGATGTCTATTAACTTTGGAATATTACATGATAGAATTCTGTGTTTTTGTTTAAGAATGTTGAACTCGCGGTTGAAACGTCTTTCAATTTATGTATCTTGCTTGGAAAGATCATCAATGATAATTTCACATATTTGACAATACAGAAATGACAAAAAAATTAATTGAAAAGAAATAAAAACTGGTTCCAACATGGACAATCCTTCATGTATAATACCTACAGACATTACACATACGAATATTATCTGAAGAAATGAAGAATTAATTTGGAATATTAAGGCACTCGGCGTGGGTTGATAACACAGAATGTTTCCCTCATATATAAAATGTCCCATAAGAGCAATGCAATTATCGAAAACTTGCAGCGGTAATTGCATTGTATCAAGTCACCATAACAACACATTCGAAACCGTATCGCTAGACGTCAGTAAACAACACAAACAAATGTCAGATAGACTTGAAAAATAGAAAAGTATAAATGAACAAAAAATAACATTTCCTTGAGAATTTCTTTATTCGTGAAATATTCCGATGAATTGCATTCATGCATAAAAATTACCAGATAATTTTGCATTCAAGCGTGATATCTTGTACAAATTGCATTCGGTTATTTTCATATTTTGTAAAAAAGCCCTCGTCCTTCGGACTATGGCACTTTCGCCAAAATATGAAAATAAACTTGCAATTTTTAGATATCCTGCCGTCTCGGGAATTCATCAAATTATCATGCACCCAAGTCATTTGATGAGCAAAATTTCGAAAATCATGGATATGCAGCACACTTTCTAACCGCACCCGATTATACTCTTTACTGTTTTCTCTGCAGAAACTCTCCTCTGAAGTCGTCAAAATCAATAGAAATTTTCATATTGCTAAGCTCAGCCCCCTCCGAAAATCCAATTTCGATGTGTCCTTAATTTTAAATATTCACCAGATTAGAATAATGGTCTCATAGTCAACCACGAAAAATGACTGCAAAAAAAAAGTGTTCAACATTGCAAAAAAAATTATGAGTGTTTACATTTGTTTTGGATTTATTTTATATCAATTTGATTCTTTATTTCATATCATGTTTCATTTTTCTTTCATAGATTCAACACTATAATTTTCATTTTTTGACCAATGAGCTTTTGAAAAGTTTCAAAATGGTCAACAATATTGACAGTGGGATTTCATTCATGGAACATTTTGAATCACATTCCAACAGACTATGTTAACTTTAATGATCTTATGGTTACTGAAAATTCAAACCGAGTACAAAAGTCGACATATTCAACGTAGAACTCTAGGAGACAGAAAAATACTTCACAAGAACAGTACTTAGCCTTCAAGTCGCAGCTTCAAACGTTGCTTTTATGTTTCTCATGTCAGATATATTTCTTTTTTCAATTATTGTGTATCATAGATCTACAAAGTACTTATATTATGAGAGAAAATGAACGAAACGAAAATTATAAACGTACATTTAGAGTTATATTGAAAACAGAAGCCACTTCATTTCAAACGAGATCTTATTGTTTTATACCACTTTGACTTAGATAAAAATTTGTTTGTTGAATAAACAATTCTACTTGGATTAATCGAAATAAAAAAGGAGAAAAATGCTGCTGATAAAATACTGTATTTCCAGTAAAAAATGAATTTGAAATTCAATTCATTCATATACAAAATAAATAATAGAATACGAAACAAGTAACTTACGTATTTCAAATTGACATCAAACCTATGAATTTCTTGATTCCAGTGGATTATTGATCGAGATCGAGAAATGCATCATTATCACCACAAAGGGGTAGGTGAAAAATGGATATTCAAGTTTGGAAAATATTGCGCTTACTCAGCTCTATATTTCTCATCTTCTAACAGCCAATCTCGATGACTCAACAATTTCTCGTTCCAATGAAGAATCAGATCATTCAAGCTCTCACCACTACCTCCATATTCCAGGGGTAGCACTGATTTGTCGAAAACTTTATAGAAACTGTCCAGACCTTTATGCACTCGCACTTTTTTTCTAATTTCTTCCGACATGAAGCTCTTGAAAAGATTTATCATCACATTCATATAAAACGGAGCATTAACAAATTCGAACTGATCGCAAACTAAGTGGTAGTTCATCCAGCCAAAAACCGATCTTTTGACAACGCTTGGTGTCAAAGGTTTAGCGTGCCAAACGGTCACGCCCTGCATATCAAAAATTGATATGATGCCATCGAGTTTTGAACAGTCGTATTCCAACAGGGCCGCGACATCTAATAACATCTGCCCGACTCTGAAAACATTGTCTTGGGTGTGCTTCTTGGGGTCGTGGGCTCCTGCTTTTATGATGACAACCAGGTGGTTTTTGTATGATTTCTTCAAAGGCACGAAGACTCCAAGTTTCACGAGTTTTTGAATTTCATCTAGTCTGGGATCTCGGTTTCTGTACCAAACGACCTCATCCCTCCTAATAGTGTAATAATTTTCTATTTTGAGCTTCGTTTTTTCTACGTCGAACTGACACCCTTTCAAGAATGTTAACAGGTACTTATCTTCTAAACGTGCATGCAAGTTTTTTCTCTGCTCCAGCAACCATTTTTTGATATCTTCCAGAGCTTGTGCTTCAGTACCCACAAGTCCATCGAGACGCTCTTCAGTCAAATTTTGACCCTGTTCTAGAAAAGACACATTTTCGAACATGTTTATCTACACTTCGGAGTATGAATGATCGTTTCAAGGCAGAGCTGATGAAAGGTCAACTATCAATCGTGTAATAGATAAAATATATGAATGACTAACGCTGCCATGAAATCGAAACATCCAGCGTCCGAGTAACAAGAGATTAGGATGTGTAACTTACCAATACAAAATAATTAACAAACCTGTTTGCGTATTACCTGTTGATGCAATCGACTCCATAATAATGGGAGAAATTACGAAATCATGCAAACGATTGCACTCTTATCAGCGATAGATCAGTCTATCAGAATCATCACATCATCAAATGAACTATTTCCAGTCATTCGTTCGTTCAAGCGTTTTTATTTATACGATATTGAGTTGATTAGACATTTGAAACCAGTAACTTGGCTCATTTAATAGCAGTGACCTTCACTACTCTAGGAATTATGTGGACTGCAGTAACAGCAACAGATAAAATAAATTTCTTGCGAAGTCTATCGATGAATACACTAGTGCAATTATGCATTATCAGGGATGCAGAGTCATTGTGTGCGAAATAACTTGCATAATGGAAAATATATTCTTTTGTTTTTTGTTGTCGTCCCCAACACAACCACCCTCTAAAGTCGAAGTTAGTGTGAGATGAGGACTAAAGAGGTGTTATCTTTCAAGATGCGATTTCTAGCGCAGTTCAAGTTCATTTAAATGTCTTGTCATCCATCTAAATACTAACCACGATAACGCTGCTTGCTCTAGCTATCTCCATATTGTTATTTTGATTTAATATAATAGGAAGGAAACTGATACTTCTGTATTGCTGAATGACAATATGAGTGCCCCATGTGATACTGTAGAAAAAATGGTCTCGTTTTTAATATTCATCAATCAGTATTCACAATCAATTCTATCAATGCTGATGTAAACTTCAAATCAGATACCGGAACTTATGAATTTATGATTTGAAAATACCTTGGTATCAGTTAAACCATCAGGTGAAAACTATATGGAAGCTCAGGAAAAAACTACACTTTTTTAGTTATGTGGTACGAACAATTAGAAAGTCTGCTTACTCCAAAGACATTAAAACTAATGAACTGGCCCTAGAGAGAGAGAGGACTGCAGAGTGAGCAAGATAGAATACTTCAAGTATTCTATTCCTTCCTCGATGTAGCAGATGAAAAGAGATTAACGAGGATAGAGTAATTCAAGTATAGAATTATCATTCTGTCTTTCACAATATAAGTTCAATGTGTATATTCTTTCTCTCTCCAATGTATTCCGCATCGTGTTATATAGAAAACTGTAATGAAGGCCAGTCACTTAGTTGTAATGTCTATGGTTAACTCTGACTCAGGGATGATAGTATGACGAAATCTCCTAGCGCCGGCCCTGTCGCTCGTTAAACGCAATAATATGAGGGGTCCAAGAAAGTATGTAACATTCCAGGAAATCTCGTCTCGCGTGGAAAATTCGATACACATCATCGAGACCTATCTGGAAGATTCTCCATAGGCATACGCAAGTATAAATAGGGAGATACTTCATCGAGAGAGCAGAGTTTTATGAGAGTTTCTAGTAGAGAGAGTTCGTAGTATTGAGATTGGAGAATTTAGAGCCTAGTGGGTTGTCGAAGTTGTAAAAGCAAAGTTTTAGTACAGAGCGTTGGATAGATTAGCAGAGCAGTTTGAGTAATTGTATTGTATTGTGATAATCAGTTGTAATAAAAGTAGTGAAGTGCTGTTTGGAGTTTTAATAAACGAACCCAAGGAAATATCGTAACAATACGAACGACAGACAGAAAGAGTGTTCTGTTCTAGCTGCTCCATCTGAACGCTTTTCTGAGAACCTACAGGAAATAGCGCACTAAAAAACATAATGAGTGGTCCAAGGAACGGTGAGTGAGGCGATATGATATCTCTGTGTACTTTGTAGCAAGAAGTAGTGACTAGAAGTTCGAGTACGACGTGACTACAAGTTTTGGCTCGAAGTATAATAAAATTAAAAAAGGAATATAACTTGTCATGGAGACAAGTTTTGTAATATGTAAGAGATATAACTACAAAATGATAGCTTCCTATCAAGCTTTCAATCGTTCACAATATGTGCGACTGTTTCAACTGTAAAAATTCCACTCTGTAAGGACAAAATGAAGTCATACTAATATATCCTTGAGGGTTTCAATGCATGTTCATAAGGAATATATTATTTTCTATAAAAATTACAATGAATTCCAATTAAATTCAGAATACATTGGCATCTCTTTTATTTGTGATGATAATTGATCGAAAGCCACAAACAACTGAATGATTTATTGATAGAAATATAATAAGTTATACTGGAGGAACGAAGAATGTCCAATGATTTTACCACACATCCTCTCTTAATCCTAACTCAGTCACGGTAAGTAAAACGAAAGCATCCAGTCCTCTAATAAAATTACATATTGGTACCTCTCTTTTATTATTGAAAAGAATGTTCTATTTGGGATATTCAATTGATTTGAAGGATTGAGATAGTTGAATGATACAAATCTCACAATCTAAGCAAAACCTAAAAGTTCAATATCTTGCAATTATGATTATTGTGAACACAATACTCGATATTTCAAAAGCGTTTGGCATCGGGATCCCCTTTCTAAACTGCCGTCTAATGGTTTGCCTCTTCTGTTGTGTGCTTTGTTGAAGAGTTTCTTGTCTGATAGGTCTCTGTATGTGGTTATCAATGAAATATCATCTGATATTCTCCCAATAAATGCAGGTGCTCCACAGGGTTCAGTCCTGGCGCCCACTCTGTTTCTGCTTCATATCAATGATTTGCTCGAAAAAACAGCATAGTTTTGCAGACGACAGGACTCTTCACGCCAGTTTCTCTTCCAGAGTCCCCATACTAGCTCGAGAAACAAAAATTCAAAGAAACATTAACGTCAATAAAATTAATAATAATATAACGTGGTGGAATTCAATGCTACGAAAACCCAGGCATGTCTTTTTTCAAGAAAAGCTGACCTGTCATCATCTAATATTCAGATGTCAGGAGTAACTATTCCTACAAAATCAAGTATCTCGATGCTAGAAATTACGATCAGTGATAATCTCTCATGGGAAAACCATGTGAGATCGATCGCTGAAAGTACTTCCCAGAAACTTGGATTTCTATTTCGTGCGAAGAATTACTTCACTTCTTGTCAGCTTCCAATGATCTACAAGGCTCAGATACTTCCTGTCATGGAAAACAGTTCTCATGTGTGTAGTTCAGCGCCAAAACATTCATTTAGGCTTCTCTATTCTATTCAGAGAAAAGCAATTCGTCTTGTTGGTGATTCTTCGCTCACAGACTCGCTCACTTCATTGGAACATCGTAGAAGGGTCGGAGACTTGTCTCTCTTCTATAGATACTTTCACGGTCGATGCTCTTCCGAATTGTTATCAATCGTTCCCCCCTTGGCAATATCTACACGGATGACTCGACGAGTACAGGATTTCCACCCCTTTGTTGTGAATTTGGAAACCTGCCGAACCTCTCTTGCTCAGGGATATTTTTTCAGTAGAACAGCTGAGCTTTGGAACTCCTTGCCAAAAGGGGATTTTCCTGAGGCTCACAACAAACTCCAGAAATTCAAGGTGAATATTAATTCGTATCTCCTGTCCCTTGATTCACGTGGTGTTCTTTGAACATTACAGGGCTTTCCTTTTGTGTGAATCTGCATTTAAAAAAACATGCATATGGCGTTGTTTAGTAATAGGAACAGTTACTCAATATTTTGCTTCCTTTGAGATATCGTGATGTGAAGAAATATTTCTGGCTTTCTACAAACATCCACCACTCCAACAATCATTGCATCCTGAAAATGTTACACGAAAACCATTTGCTATTTTTCTTCACCTTGTCACTTGTAACGCATTTGAAAATTGTTAAGTTGAAACAAATTTAGTATCTATAATGTTTCTTGAGACAACCTTTTCTAAATAAAGAATGATGAAATAGTGAGGCATAATATTCACCTCTCTTCAGCCTGGGCTCTCCGATCATTGCTTTGTATTTTTACTAGTTGTAGTTTACCAACTTGTGAAACTGACGAGCGATATAATGAGCAAACCTGAGTTGTATTTACTCGCTACGAAGATTATTTCAATAATTCCGTTGCTGCAGTAACTGAAAACAGTTGCTTCTAAATGAAACACGTTCTATTGGTCAGAAGCTTTTCATACAACGTATAAATTCGATTATCAGAAAAAATATATGGAAATACAGTACACACCACGATAGACTCTCCCAACTAAATTACTATTGGATTACGATATGCCCCATCGTCCTTCAATTTTATAATCGCTGGATTTACCTTTATTGGAACTGCTGTAAATGTTCCATTTTCCCAATATCACCGCTCTATATCTACATGTCGGCAACGCTTTTGCCATTCCTCGGAAGTGATTTTATCAAACTCGTGCTCCGCCAGTTTCCTCACATCTTCCAACTTGAAAGTTACATTCTTCCGGACACGTTGTCTTGGACAATTGTCCAAATGAGTTCAATGGGATTCAAATCCGGATGGTAGGGTGGAAAACGCAGAACATTATGTCCGTGTTCAAGCAGAACCTCATCAAATTTGTATCTGAAATGATGCTTCTAATTTTTTTCTTGATTAACTCGTATAATTCGAGTTTGAGCATGTTAGGGGTGAACATAATGCTTTTTTCGTGCAACCACTTCACTATGTCAGCCTTCATAGAATTTGTGTTGGGGGCTGGATTAATTTGAATGTTATGATATGATAAATTTGGGATTAACTTCAACCATGCTATTCAGAATTATTTTCTGATTGATAATTTCCTGATTTAACTGTAAGACGACAATAAGGTATGAAGCTTACTTCACCTTTTGTATGGACAATAATGAGTTTTGGTACCTTCGCAATATTTTTCAATAACCCTTTGGTTGATTCATTCGTCCAGTTCTTGGAAGATATATGTCATCTATGAAGGTATGTTCTATCAAGAATCACAATTGGTCGCTGTTGGCTCGAAAATAATTGATTTTTTGTAAATACTTGATCCTCAATGCTCTAATGTCAATTTTCTCTATTTAAATTATTTTCAGTCCTTCATTTGAAACCTATTTTCTTTAAAATTCTACGAAGAAACGTTTTGGAAGCCACAAGTCCCATCGGCAGTGAAAATTTGTTCTCACCACCAATCTGTCTGTTTTTGATGTGTTCCCAAATAGCACAAGTACGTCCAGTGGACGTACTGCATATGTACGGTGAGGATGCATTGTACGTATTTAGGACGTACTTTTGTCTCCAACAGACGTATATAAGACCTCCCTGCGACTTACCGTTTCCGCATAGTCGGTAATCCCAGGTACGTACTTTTCTAGTCCACACAGGACCTGAAATGTACAGAACGGGGAACTGTTTGGGACATTCCGAAAACGTACATTTTCCATTCTATATGCGCTATCCCAAGTAGAACAAACATATTTGACCAATATTGGTTCAATATTACGGGAATATTAACCTTATATTGTAGATGATATCAATAGTGGCCACAAAAAAATGTGAACATTCGGCGATATTAGATCAATATTCGAAAACAACGTAATGATAAATCATTTGATATCACTTAATGAATCTAAGTTTTCATATTCGGGATTATTAATTTCTTTTTTACCAAATAGTCAAGTTGGAAATTTTACTCATTCACGTGTACTAACCATCTAACCGAATACTTACCTGGAAAAAGACCTGGCTGCTGCGGGGCTTGAACTCTCGACCTTTTCTATGGAGATATTATTGTCGACCACTGTTACGCTCTACGGCACGGAGAGACTTGTTTTTGAGAAGGAGTTGAGTGCTATAGATGTGATGACTTCAAGTTAGTTTTGTTCGAGATAATATTAAAATTTTAGAAAGTTCAGTAACAATGAAAATATATTCGAAAAAACACTAAAGGATCACTGTCTCATGTGATAGCGGTTTTGGAATATCAAACTCGCTGTGCAAAAAATTCTGTATGTAATTTTCTGGTATTTAAATTCACCACATGTCGATGTTTCAATTTTTCCAAATTTTTTTAGGAATAATTCATTATGAATATTGCATTACCAATATTGATATATGTTTGAATACACTAAGTGATCACTCTCAGAATCCCAATACCCCTTGAACCGAAAGGGACCCAATACGTACGTTCTCGGGAGGTCCAAACAGTATGTACATACTAACAGAAATGTAGAAAATGAAAGGAACCCAATCCGTACGTACTTGGGAGGTCCAAACAGTATGTACAAAAAAGTACGTCAACGAGACGTCCAGATAGTATGTACATACGATTTAAAAAAATGTACGTCATTACTATTATGTCCCGCAAACGTTTCGAAATATACGTATCTGAAAGGGACTCAATATGTACGCACCTGGAAGGTCCAAATAGTACGAACATAGTTCTTCCAAACATGTACGTAAATGATACGTCTGAGCAGTACGTACATGGGATTCAGAAAAAAACACATCATTGGTATGTCCCTAATTCATTCCGAAAAGTACGTACCTGAAGAGGAGTTAATGTAAACGTATCAGGGACACTTAATAAAGTACGTACATAGTACTTCCAAGCATGTACGTTTTCATTCCATTCCGATTGGAACGGGACCAAGTATGTACCTACATGGGACGTCTAACCAGTATATACATGGTACATCCGGTAATGTACGTTCTTCGAATATCTCCTATACGTCCCGGGACGTATCGACGTAACTAGGACATATATGGTTCGTCTTCAGGACGTCGTGTGCTATTTGGGTTATCCCTCTCGCACTTTGAGTGGTCTTGACGCTTCACCGACATATTTTTGACCACACGAAGAAGGAATTCGAATTATAATAATTACTTTCAAAAAACCTATTTGAAAATTTGGAGAACAGAAAGATTTTTTCCCGAAACGTTGAAAATGCTGATATATTTATCGTACCGTACTTTTTCAACTACCAAGATGCTTGTGTGGAAATTTCTGCTGGTGTAGCAGAAATTCCTCCGTTATCCCTCATTTTCAATGATGATCGACGAGACACTGAATGACAGCAAGTAGGTAAAACAATTGCTTGTTTCATAGTTTTAACTAGATACAGTCCAATACTCAAAATGTTGAACAGAAATTTCCTAAAAATATAATTTTCAATTCAATCTTACGAAGAATTTGAAACAAAAATTCGCTGAATTTGGTTCTTGGTCAATTGAACGTAGTCCTGAGATCAAATTTATCAGGTCAAATGTTACATATCCCATCATTTCATAAAACAATTCTAGGAGCAGCCGCCATTTATTTGGAATATACGTGAATTCTAAATTCATTACCTAATAGCTAATAGCTAACCTAATAGCTAATTTGAAATAGTGGGAGTAGAAAATAGTTCATTCCAGCCTAGGGAAGTGGAAGGTGGTTATTTGATTAACACCAATTCGAACACAAGCTTGTTCGATATGTAATATTGAATCTTTGAGATATAATTGATGCTCTTCGATTCATTTGTGGTCAGAAAAATCATTGCCGTATGGCAGAAATCTTCTCGGTTATAATTGCACGAGTGCATAAAAATTACCGATAATTTTGCAAGAAAGCGTGATATCTAAAAATCGCAAGAGTTTATTTTCATATTTTGGCGAAAGTGTCCGAGTCCGAAGGACCAGGGCTCTTTTACAAAATATGAAAATAACCGAATGCAATTTGTACAAGATATCACGCTTGCATGCAAAATTATCGAATGTAATTCATTGGAATATTTCACTCAGAAATTCTCAAGGATATGTTATTTTTTGTTCATTTATACTTTCCTCTATAGATTGTATGGAGCACTCACCAAAACGCGAAATGTTTTTCTATTTTTGAAGTCTATTTGACATTTATTTGTGTTGTTTACTGACGTCTAGCGATAAGGTTTCAAATGTGTTGTTATGGTGACTTGATACAATGCAATTAGCGCTGTAAGTTTTCGATAATTGCATTGCTCTTATGGGACATTTTATATATGAGGGAAATATTCGATAAGATACTGTCGAGTAGAGCTTGAGATTTTCGAACTTCTAGCGGACAAATTACTCGAAACTCTGTGTAGTATCCAGTCTTGGTGAAATACGTAAAAAACTAGTGAATTCAATTCAATTCTTAACAAATATACCCACTCATTCAATTTCTATTGTATATCAAGGTACTGTTTACGATGGGATCATGGGCTGTGCTTATCGTTTTATTAGATCCCATAAAGGTCTTAATCCCGATGGTATGTTTCCTGTCATATATTTCAACACTCATCGATATGAAAACTATATTTATCTCTAATAATGAAAGGTGGCTGTCATTGGGAAATTCACATAATACCATCACCGCATAATAAACTAAAGCTTCTAATAATGTTGATACCAAAGCATGGTATTAGGGATTCTTTTAGTACAATGATGTCATTTCCAAAAATTACAGAAACGTCCGAAATTCTAATAATATCCAATATGGTTCGATTCGAATATTCACTACTCAAATGAAACCTGACAAAAAACTCATGATGTTGAGAGTAATGAAAATTGAAATTAGGTTTGTAGGAACTTGGATATTAACGTTGAACATATACGGTATTTTCGGTCGACCATCATATTGTAATATTTCTTTGCAAAATCCAACTTCTGAAACCACTGTTACGATTTATCCTTGGGGTTCGTTGATTAAAACACCAAACAACACTAAACTTCTTTTATTATAACTCTCTATCACAATTCAATACAACACAATCACTGAAATCGCTCCGATAACTTTCCAATGCTCGGTACTAAAACTCTCTGTACTAAAAATTCTCAGGATTATTGAAGGTGTAAGTAGTTCTTATAATAAGGCCTAACATTCTATTTCCTATTATTTATATATTCCATATTGAAGTCAAAAATCACTCCCAAGTCAACTTCAACTTCCCCAAAAGTATGGATAATGTGATCTTTCAATGAGTAATCAATTTTTATTTGGCACTGAAATCTAAACACAAACATTGAAATATACATAATTTTTTTTGACAGATAGTTAAATTTCATTTAAAAAAATGTAAGTGCCTTTTATTTAACGTAGTTTCTTAGCCAAATTATTGAACAGGTTTTCATTATCAGTTTTCGATTAATTTTATCGATCGTTTATTTTTTTCACTGTAGGTTCCAATTCTCTAATTCGTGATTTATTGTTTCAGTTGGGAATTTTTTCGATCTCTGAGGTGTTTCAACAGGTTTCAACAAATGAAATTATAAAGAAAATGTAAGTTCGGACCAATATCAATAAATAAGAAACAGTATCAACCACATTCAAGTAAATATGTATAGCTGTATAAATATAGAATTTAACTCTAACGAGGTTACAATTTCGAAATCGACGTTCTGGCACAAAAATAGCAACCATTAATAGAGCTTGAAACAGGATTATTAAATTAAACGATATTGTATTGATGAGCGGTGGTTGATGAATATATTTTACAAATGGTTTGGTTTTAAATGTTTTTTCCGTTAACCAGCTGACGAACCTCAAAAGTCGAAACTTGTGCGAGCAATGGAATAATGAGGCCTCACCTTTTCAGGTGTGATCCCAGCACGGTGGTCCTGCGGGGAACTGGCACCCGGTCTTCCGCTTGATAGGCGGACGTGCTTACCTCTACACACGGGTAACCACAGTACAGCATTGTCGTCAGGAAAGAATCGGAGTGATTTTTGGACTAAGAAAAGTTATTTTAAGTATGGAAACCACTACAGTCTATACCCATGACAGTCGATGAGCCAACCCCGTGTTTTATTAGATATTATAAGATTATTTTCATATAATGGTTAGATTAAGTGTCATCAAACGTCAACAGTATATTACATGCTAAGGTGAAAAGTGCATCATTGAAAATAATGTTTACCGATGCCAGAGGCCAAGGTAAATTTCTTGAATGAGAAATGTAACTTTTGCCATATTATTTAATCATTTGAAGAATATTATACATTCACCTAGGCATGAATATTTTCAAAGTATTTTCGATTGTTTTGGTTGCCAAGTAGGCAATGCGAATAGACGAAAAATATCTACATCAAGCTTCCGAAAAAATGATAGTGATAGTCATTTTCAACCTAAAAATAGGATAGAAATGAGAGCATTTGATTGAAATTACGTTCCTCGTTCTATTTTAACTATCAGGCATTCCAGATACTTACCAAAAGTGTCAAATGAATCAATATTGCGGCATCTGTCCCCAAAAGAGTGTGATTTCCATGGTAAAACTGGTGTTTGTCCCCCAGACATCACGTGATCTGGAATGCCCAATTTATGGAAGCGTGTATTTGTCAAGTGTGACATTTGTCAGAGTGCTCATTTCATTGTTATCAATGAGTCAATTAATGAAGGAAATATTGCTAAACCAAAAACACTGAACGAAAGAGATGTTGACATAATCGTGGCATTCAAGGTGAAATTTTTCATAAAATAAAAGTTCTACGAAAATATTCGTGTGTGATTGGGAACTATCGATTACTATTCACAACTAATCAGCTCTATATTGTTCATCTTCCAGCAGCCAATCGCGATGACTCAACAACTTATCGTTCCAATATTCGACGAGTTCCTTCAAACTGTCACCACTTCCTCCATATTCCACGGGTAGAATAGACTGGTCAATGACTTTATAAAAGCTATCCAGACGTCTGTGAACCATCACCCTTTGCTTCATTTCTTCGGGCATGAAACTTTTGAACACGTTCAAAACCACATTCACATAAAACGGAGCACTGATGAATTCCAGCCGCTTTGGAGTGAAATGATAGTTCACCCAACCGAACACCGCTCTCTTGATAACACTGGGCGTTAAAGGCTTGGCGTGCCAAACAGTCACATCTTTCATGTCAAAGATTGCTATGATGCCGTCGATCGACGAGCAGTCGAATTCACGCAGTGCGGCAATGTCCAGCAACATTTGCCCAGTTTTAAACACATTTTCTTGGGTGTGCTTCTTCGGATTGTGGGCCGCAGTTCTTATAATAACGACCAAGTTATTGTTATACAGTCTCCTCAAAGGCACGAACACTCCGAGCTTCACTAGTTCTTGTATTTCATCGAGAAGTGGGTCCCTGTTCGCGAACCAGATAGCTTCGTCTCTCTTCATCGTATAATAATTCACTAATTTGGCTTTTGTTTCTTCCAAGTCGTACTGACATCCCCGTAAAAACGTCAGCAGGTATTTGTCTTCTGAACGAGCGTGCAAGTTGGGTTTTTCTTCGCGCAGCCATCTCTTGATTTCCTCTAACGCAGATTTTTCAGCGACGAGAGAATCGTAATTCTCGTCAACAGTTTGAGACATGCTTGCGATCGAATCCAACTGTAGAGTGCTTCGAACCCAGTTCAGCCGGTTTCCGACGGCAAGAATTGTTGTATAGTCCGTGATAAAATCATTGTTGGCCTCTATAAGCTCTAGACAACCAGAGATAACTCATTGTATTTACGAGATACTTATGAGGAGTTATTATTCTGTAAACAGGCACAGAGAGAATATTGTAGTATTTTTGAGTTATTTATAACTGATTATTGGAGTTAAAATTTATTGGGTATTGCGTTGACTGTTGACTGATAAGTTCGACTGATATCTATTGCGACGAACGTCATCCGAACTAGATTAGCGTTTCGTTGGAGCCCCTGTTTTTAGTAAAAACATTTACTAGCAGCCCAAAGCTTTACAGATTCATTGTATGAGGAATCGATTTGAAATAAATTCAATGATTTTTTTCGATGAAATTTTCCATTTCATTTCACCTTATCAAACGCATATTGTGCGTTTTGAATTACTATTTCAATTACATTTCATTCTGGATTGATACAGAAGTTAGTGAATAGAATTTCTGATAGATCAAGTATTTTTTCTCTTAGTCACTTTCCAACCTGCAACTAAATTAGAAATATGCATTTCCCGAATAATTGTGATAATAAACATCATAATATCCAAAGAAGAGAAATGAGTTGATATTCTAATAATAATAATAATAAATAATAATAATAATAATGTGTTAAGAATAATGTGTAAAGAATACCTGTCGAGTAAAAACGTGTGTAACCGATAGCAATATTATGAAAAAGAATGCTGGATATTTTTTCCATAGCTTCTGATGGGAACCGCCTCGTTTGGATTACAGGTTAGTTTTCTGAGCATAAAAATCCATGAATTGGTACCAATAAAATAGAACTAGGTGCTGTACGATAAGCTAAAAGGAGAGACGCGTATTTCAGCTTAATGGACTATATCTAGAAACAGTAAATACATAATATAACTATAAATTGCTTGCCTTGGGTAATCATGGAAACATGCTCGAATGGCTGGCTAATTATTTAATTGATCGTTCTCAGTCAGTTCGATTACAGCATGCAGTCTCTGAACCCATTCATGTGAAATCGGGCGTACCGCAGGGATCACACTGTGGACCCCTGCTGTTCTGCTTATTTATCAATGATATCCACTCATATATTAATAATTCAAAACTTCTCCTGTTCGCGGATGATTTGAAGATTTTCAAACGAGTGAAAAGTATGCAGGATGCGCAGCTTCTTCAAAATGATCTGAATGGCGTTGCTGACTGGTGTGAAGCTAACTGCTTGTATCTCAATATAGGCAAAGGATTCTCTATATAAAGACTTGGGTATATTATTGGATAACAAGCTTTGTTTCAACAAACACGCAAATTCAGTAGCTCAGAGGGAGCTGAAGATGCTTGGATTCATCTTAAGATCATCAAACGATTTCCCTGTTTTCCCTATCAAAATTTTATACTGTTCCCTGGTCAGATCCATTCTTGAATTCAGTACGGTTATCTGGAATCCATATTATATTAAATATACACAAGTCATAGAAAATGTACAAAATACATTTTTGAAACATAGGTATAGCTTACAAACCAGGATCAGTAGTAGGTGAATATAATCATAATGATGATAGGAATGCAATATCTTTACAAAGCCTGAAGGATCGTCGTACAATTACCTCATTAAATTATCTTTACAAAACAATAGCTGGTCACATAGATTGTCTTGAAGTCCTTTCGCTGATATCATTTTATGTTTATGTGGTAGACCAACCAGACAAAATAAGGTATTTTTTTCTGCCATTCCATTCAACAAATCATGGTTATTATTCACCCATATCATGTATGCTGAGATTGGGTAATATGTACTCTGAGGAAATTGACTTTTTTGTTAATAATCTGAATTCTTTCAAAAGCCAACTGTCATCTATCTCTTAGGTGAAATTCTATTAGTTAGTTACTCATTTTGTTGTTCATTCTTATCTGTAGTATTAGACTTAAAATTTTTGTGAACTAAATTGGGGTTTTTCCCGTATATAAATGAATGAATAAATAAATAAACATACGGAGGCAGAAAATACTTGAATGAATGTCAAATATTTGACAATAAAATGAACTGGTCCTCATCGAAAGGCACCACGTTGAAATATCACTATTGAATTGAATGTAGTCGTTATTTAAAATTCATCAGGTAAAGTGTTACACATCCAATTGTTTTAAAAAAACAATTCCGGAAGCGTCCACCATTAATTAAGAATACAATAGGAGTAGAGAATTACAATAAATAGTAAGTCAAAGCTGTCCAAAAACACGGTTACTCACATTACGGAGAATTCTTTAAGAAATGTAAAGTACTTGGAATAAGTGATTGGCCAAATATCAAGTGAAAACGTTGAAGAAACATGGTTGGACAAAGACTTTGGTTAAAATTCCGAACAATGTACCACTTTCTTTATATCTATTTCAGTACTGCGGAAAATAGAATCATTGGTATTTTTTCATTATATTAGTCTTGAATATTTCATTACGAAGAGAAATGAAAAACAAGGTTTTATCGAATAGAGCACTGATAAATACTCATGATTATTTCTTAACAACTTCCTCGAGCACGTTACTCTCAAGTAACTGCCCTCTCAAGTCATAGGAATCTTTTATCTATAGGTTGTAATGTCAATATGACGTGAATTGACCTCAACAGGTCGTTTGCAAACGTTCCAGTACAGAAGTAGGTACTGCTCTTCCAAAGAGATGTATTGAGTGAGTTTCAAAGACCACACAGAAAACACCTACACAGCTCAAAATGGAAGACACAATTACATGTGGAATAGGGTCGGTAAACTGCGCACTGGTGATACCAGATAAGAATCAGTAATGACTCATCCAGTAGGTTTTTTGGTTGTAACTTTAACGCGAGGGGGAAACAACTAGCTAAAATCTGTACAAGATTTAAAATCTTTCAAAGACTTAAAGACTTAAACGCATGACTTAAAGACTTAAAGGCATGCCTTAAACACTTGATCTCATGACTTAAAGACTTAAACGCATGACTTGAAGACTTAAAACGATGACTTAAATGACTTAAAATTTTTAGGTGTACAAGATTGAAAGAAGATGTTTCCCCCTCGCTTTAACGGAATCAACACGTGTACTTGACAGCTATTTTTGACTCATTTAGAATCTCCGTTTTTTCTAAATTGATGGCGGTCGTTCCCGGACAACATTTTTGAAAAAGATGGAACGTGTAACATTCAACCTGATGAATTTGAACTCATGACTACAGTCAATTGTCCAAAATCCAAATTCAGCGAATTTTAGTCTCTGTAGAACTGAATTAAAAATTATATTTTTAGGAAATTTATTGTTCAACAGTTTGTGGATTGGAACCATAACTAGTTATATCTATGAAGCAAGCAATTGTTTTACCCACTTGGTGTCATTCAGTGCCTCGTCGATCATTGACAATGAGTGATAACGAAGAAATTTTTCCTACACCACAATAATTCAGCGCACAAGCTCAGTGGAAATAGAAAAAGTACAAAACTCACCTCGAGGATAAGGCTAGTTATGTGGTCTGTCGGTTAATGCTTTGTGCTCACAATTTTTGGCTCGTGCGTAATAGGATACTTAGCCTCCTCGTTACTATACTATTCTCGAAAAATGAACTGACGATTTTGTACTTCTGAAATTTTCACAACAGAAAACTTGGTGTTTGGCTAGTAGACGGTAGCAAGACCTATTATCGTGTTGAGAATTATTATTGGACAAAAAATCATCATGTTTGAATCATCCGTAAAACGGATTTCTTATCATTGTCGCTTCCGCTTCTATGCGGATGTTCGTTTCCCATTCCCACTTAACAATGAACTATATTGCAGCTGAAGAATATAAATGTATATCATGCTCTGATCTACTCCCACATAGCATATGGGGATGCTCTAGTAATTCATGCAGAATATTTGTCTCTCAAAAAAGAATTATTCGACTCATCTTTCACCAGAAACCAGATGAATCATGTCGAACAAAACTATAAAATTTTAACACTTCCATGTATTTATATTTCCAAGTTACTCTTATTTATGCAACATATTGACATGTACCAAACAGTTTCTCACTATCATGATTACCAGTAGGAGATTTGAGCCGGTTCTAAGCCTCCCCCCACCACTATGACGTCACTAATGACTAATTAGTGACATCATAGTGGTGGGGGTTGACCTTGAACGGCTCAACTGGTGCATAGGACCTTGAAATTTTTTTTTGAAAATGTAATTATGGGATTCTTTGTGTGTGACGTC
>JAVJAQ010004911.1:0-136638 GCA_032362365.1 Zygogramma bicolorata | reverse complement strand
ATATATATATACATATATCTACACATACTCCAAAAAATCTAGCGAGCATTTATACTGATTCCAAATCACCTTTTGGCTGTTATCGAAATGAATAAATTTTGTTTAACCTTTATCGAGGTAAACTCTGCTTCAATGAAGGAAATTTTGTTATATTTCAGACTGATATCTAGGGCTGATATTATGTATCGCTCAAAGAGTTCAGGAACGTACTACTCCCAACAAATCGTATGTAAAACTGAAAATCGATCGAATGATTGTTATTCAAGCTTTTCGTCTGAAACAGATAACCAACAGAAAGGGGTCCGATTATTCGTGAACGCACCAAAAAAAAAGGCATAAAGAAAGTGGATCCGAAAGCACCTCCAGAATCAGAATAAAAACTGGAATTTGGAAGTTGCATACATTCATAGTTTATTTTAGTGGCACCTTCGCCATTGTTTGCAATCAGGACTGGAATGGTCCGAACAAGTTTTCTGTCATTCATGGACACGAATATCTATTGTGGAAGCTGGGATTTTTTATCCCTTCTGGAATGATGTACAATGTACCTAATGACGTCTAGATGCTGGCTGAGATTATGCTGAGGGAACCTTGATGATAGTACGAGATACCACTACGTTCATCCAGTAGATGATCAAATACAGGAAATATAGATAATATGAATATACCCATGAACGTTAAAAGTGTAACAATGCATTATCTGTTCACACCTGGCTACCAAGTAGTTGCGGCCGAGTGGGCATCAGCAACCATTGCTTTTTGAATTTTATACATGCATTGCCATGAATAATATTTCATTCAACTACAAAGTAAATGCAATTTTTTGTGCAAAATTAAATAACATTATTTTAACTAAAAATATTTGTGGGCTCCTTTTCGACCGGCACCCTGCACCCAGTTATCAATGCATTTTCCTACTCATAAATGTATGTAGAAAGAGTTTGATTATCTACGTGATGAACGTAGTGATTCTGCAGCGGGATCTTAGACTATGAGGAACTCGCATATTGAAGACTCTGATGACCACTATTCCACAGTTCCAGTCGGTGAATTGTAGAGAATTTTGTGCGATAGGGACAATCTCAAATTCTCCTGTCAACCAAGTAGCAAAGTTACGTAAGGGAACAGCCTGTTTCATTATCTGAATGGTATGGTGCAAAACTCTTCTACTGAGACATTGTGGATCTTGGATAGATATATAGACTTCTGTCATAACCATAACAAAGTTGATTACCTGTCACCCGGTATAATGGGCAACGACTAATATTAATCGATCACGTTTTTTTGTTCACTATCAGTTAGCCATTCCAAAGTTTAACATGTTAGAAATTATAAAACCAATGAAGGATACTAGAAATAGTAATTAGCCATGGACTCCATAATCATTACGGCAGAGAACATGAAAAATTAATTACATTGTGCTGTAAAAGTGCCATTATCGAATTGAATTTATATTTTGTTTTTCGAGTTATTATGACTCTTCGGGAGAAGTTAGTATCGTTTGTCATGAGCTGAAGGACGTGCGGAGTGCTGCCAGTAGTGATTAGTTGATGAATTTATGGCCATTTGGAACAGTCTGTTGAATGTTTTGTTGCGATTGGTGGGATTAAGAGTAACGAGTTGGAGCATGTAAGTCTGAAGAAAAAATTCGGGAAATTTTTATTTAAAAATGTTTCGGAACAGTGCAAACCAGCTAAACGTTTTCTCATTTTTGAAGTCACGATGTGTTATAAAGTAGGATAATATGTAGAAATTATGGATATTTCATGTATAAATGGAAAAATACGATGTGACTTATATAGGATAATATTTGAGGAAAGAACATAATTACTATTATTAATACTATAATATACTATACTAATACTATAATTATTATTATATTATATATTATAGAATGATTATTTGGCTTTTCCTTCTCGATTTCAAACACAAAGAAAATGCAAGATTCCCATGAAATGAGGACCATCAAAAATTTTTGTAAACACTCTGCTGATGAGTGTATATCATTCAAAGACATTTGATTCATTACTAAAGAGGTATAAATTGTATCTAAAAAGCTACTTAGCAACAAGCACTTTTTGTTTCTCATTTTGTATTTCAAGCACACGAAACTCGAGCGAAATACATTAAATGATCATGTTTCCAAGAAGGTCCATACAAACATTGTCAGAGCGGGGGGGCTACCGGAAGCATCTAGGCCTACACTTTTTTAAGTGTTATAATGTATAGGAATGACTACTTTATGTGAATCGGTTCAACAAAGTTCAAATACAACTGACTTTGAACTTTATGGAGTTTTGTTTTGATGAATAGTATCTTTTGAATTTTGTTTCAATGAATAGTATCTTTTGGTTGGGGGGGGGGCTGGGAGGGGGGCGTAGGTATGGACGCCCATGCATGTTTTTAAATATCATTACCAAAGATACGGTTTAGTAGTAATGATAATAAATGTGTCATGGACACAAGGGCTGATTCGGGCCATTTTTGAGAGGGGGTAAAAAGTTGTCGGGAGTAAAAAGAGCAGATGAGCTTTAGATTGACTTAATCGAGAACATTTGGTGTATCTAGTGAGAACGTTCCATAAATTTTATCAATATGTTCAGTGAGGAGGTGGAGGGGTAAGTTTGCTCTGAGTAAAACGCATATATGCGCTCGATATTAAAATGTTTCCCCATTGTTGGGTAGAAATAGCCTCAAATGATATCTATTTCATTAAAGTTTCGTTCGCTTCGTAGGCAAGGAAATAGCTCTTTTAGACTTTTCCTTTTTTGTTGATGAATTGAACTTCCACCAGTTTTACACAAATATCAGCACATATTTTCTGTAGAAACTCCTTTCATAGGAGTTTTGCGTGATTTTTTGTTTTTTTATTCGGAAAGGAAAACCAAAAATATGTTCCTTTTGTTTTTACATTATTTTATGAAAATTCATCAACTACTAAAATTACTTTTAGTAACATCTGTCGAATAGCCATATACTCAGCACCATTATCATTTTTTCATGAGGTTTTCTATACTTAGTTATATAAGGAAAAAACTTTCAGATGCCATCATGCAGACAGACCTAAAATGCTTTTTCCAGCAATTCTGCTGGAAACGGCCTCTGCGAAAGGTTTCCAGGCTCACAACTGAAGGGTGGAAAAACTTCATTTATTAGGTCAAACACGATGGAACTGCTGGAAGTGAATCGTAATCGCGCCTTCTCTGTAGAGTTCCAGAGAAGTAATCGAGTTTCCGAGTAAAATGCCTGCGACAAAATAAAAAGCTTTTTAATGAGTAGAATGCAGTTAAATTTTCTGAAAACGAAGGAATTCAACTGAACGAGAAAATTCTTCCTCATGAGAAACAAAATGTATCAACACATTTGTATCAGATAGGAGAGGATCGTCAACATTAATGTGTAATGTCAGTCAGACACCGGTGACGTTGACGTTTGAGGAAAAAGCGAATTACGTAAATAGGAGGATGAGTAGCCTACTACGCACGAGTGTGAGCACGAGGCATTAGTCGAGTACGACAATTCGTGAGTACACGTAACTAGCCTTATCCTCGAGTTGCATACTGTACTTTTTCCAAGCCCACCATGCTTGTGCGGTAATGTATTGTGGCACAAATTCATTCGTCGCCCATTTTCAACGATCAACGAATCACTGAATGACAGCATGTAGGTGAAACAATTGCTTGTTTCATGAATAAAACTGGATACAGTACCGAGTACCACAAACTGTTACCCAATAAATTTCCTGAAAATATCATTTTTAGTTCGATTCTAGATGAAAAATTAAACAAAAATTCGGTGAAGTGGGTTTATGAGCTATCGAATGTAGCTTTGAGATCCCATCATTTGAAAAACAATTCCGCCATCGATTCAAAATAGACGTGTATTCTAAATGAGCCATACCTTACAGCTATCAAATACGTGATGAACGGTTTGAAAAAATGGGAGTGGAAAAAAATTATTACATTCTCATGTATAATTATCTGGGTGGTGACGAATGCCCAAAAACAATTTCTCCAGCGTTTTCATCACACCAAAAATTGGTGTATAATGAGGATTGAAGTAGCTTTTGATTGGGTTATTACAATAAATATATTTTTAATAGGACAAGAACATTTCGAAGCTCAGACATTAATTTGCAAAGCTATTTTTGGGATTTCTCCCCAGTTTAAGGTGAAGAATTTCAAAAAGTCATGAAGTAAGTAATAAATAACGGAGTCCATTAGCTAACTACTTCATTGACCTTCGAAAGGAGTCCCAGTCTGTCGAAATCTGATCTTGAGTGCATACACTAAAAACAAAACGTATAGTGCCTAGAAACGAGTGGTAAGTGTACTTCTCTTTTGATACCAATATCTTAACAGAATAGTTCCTTTTCTATAATATTCCACATGCATTGATTCATATTCACAATAAAAATGCATATAGTTTCTAACCCTTGGTGGCCTTCTCTCACCATTTATTGAACGGAAACGTGAAGTGAATACATGATGAACTTGGGAACCCGTAGGTTTGTCCTGGTTCATTGCCCGGACTGTATCAAACAGTCGGAAAATAGTCGTACAATTCAATATGGTCTCGCAAAAATCTTTCCATTCTGACCCACCAATTTTTGACAATCCAAAACTGTGCAAAATGAAAACCAAAACAAATTCATTATTCGCGCGTTTTATGCTCTTATATAGATTCATACTGAGTCATACAAGATCAGATGAGATCTGATAACTTCACTCAATTGTAATGATCGATGGTAGATTCGATTATCTAACAACGCCCCTACTCACATCATCCCAATTGATATACAGGGGGATACGATAGGGATTACATCACATTATGCAGTGCTTTTCTTTAATGACCCCCCTTTTATTTTTTAAACGAATTAACTCAAAAAGTTGAAACTTGTTATAATGAAATTGATACTCACATACTATATTTTCGATCAGAATTGAAAGAAGGCAATGTCAAGATGGCGACTGGGCGCCATCTAGAGAAAAAAAATATAAATGGAAAAGGGGGTCTTGAAATATTATTTCAAAGCTCCTAACGAATGATTTGCAACACTAGGATATGAAGTCAATACCTTCACCTACTACAAAATGGCGGAACATAATTGAATAGAATAGAATGGAATAGAACTTTATTAGTGTTTTTGAAGTATTTTTCATTACACACGTCAAAGAGTTTGGAACATATCCGTTGTAAAAATGTCATTGCGAACACAACAAATAACAACAACATTTATACGTACACAACAAATTGTGGTTTAAAATATGTTTGGGATAATAAGATTGATTGAATTTTTTGATGAAATATTTCGTCGGAATCTAGGATTGATGAGCTGGGAGCTATTTCTGGTGGGATAGCTGTGTGAACATTTGTAATTGTTATAGCGCTGGATATGGTTATGTATTTCGATCGAACAGTAATAAACGTAAAGGGCAGGTAGGGTCAGTATTCCCAATGATCTGAATAACGATTTGCACGAGTCTCTATAACCTGCTTTGGCGATAACCCTGACTGCTTTGACTTGATAATTTTTTGCAAAGTATGTCAATGTGTTCATCCCATTTCAGTTTGCTGTCTAGGCTGATTCCTAACAGCTTGACTGGTACGTCTGAGGCAAGAAGCGTGTTGGTAGAAAATGTAATTTGTTGTGTTTTTGTGTCATTCTGAATCAGTTTGTTAGGGGTGAGCCACTCGCTGATTCTGTTAGATGCTTCAACGTCCTGCTGATGAAGTTCTGTTAGATTCATAGCAGAATTATAAAAAGTTATATCGTCAGCGAACAGGATGCACTGGGATGGTTTGATGTGATAGAAAATGTCATTTATAAATTTTATGAACAGGAGTGGCCCAAGAAATGATCCTTGGGGCACTCCTGAGGATATCGGCTTGCCTGAATACATTGACGTTTTGAGTTGACCCGTTCAAAAAATGAAAAGGGGGTGCATTGAATAAAAGCACTGTATACACGCTAGTTCTTTCATCTAGTAAGTTTGGAATACGATTCTAGTCATATCGTTCCAGAACCGTCTTACTCACATCAACGGTGTTCAGGACGCTGATCGAGGGTTTCGTAAGTTTGAATCAGTGTGCCTGTTGCTGTTGACTATAATCGTGCTGTAATGTGGGTGGAGGGCCTAAGCCCTGTAGGTCCAATCTTCTGTACGTATTTTGGGACATAGCTGCTGGAAAGTGTGTTTACTGAGGGATATCAAAATAAATTCAGTCACAGGTCACTCAACGTAAACATTCCATTGGGTAAGTTTTGTTGGCAACTCGTTGAACATCTTGACAGAGTTATCTCGATTTTGAGAGATTCAAACCACTGTACAGTATGTGCAATAAGCTGTTTCAAGACATGAACTAATTTTATTCTGAGAAGTTGAAAAAGCACACTGTTCTGCGTCGTAAGTTTTGATCCAAAGTAAAATTCGATGGCATAGAAGGAATGTATGGATATGGATATGCTCAACTTGGATTACCCTGTGTTAGAACAAAACAATCCAAAACATGTATCCATTCAAGATTACGATTTTCTCTGAGTTATCGTCATTCCAAACGACACCTTCTGCATACCCAATGAGTGCAGTTGAACGTAAATCGAGCTCATTATAGGATGTTACTCAATATACCCAAGGCTGAATTCCAAATGTAAAAAGAATGAATTTGATTAGTAACTCAATTCGTGGATGTTTGTTCCAAGACAGAAGCAATATTTCTTTAAGATTATTATCTACGAAACTTCAAGAACAAAAGTATTTGCCGAAAGAGGTTTTCCTGAGGCTCACAAACTCCAGATATTCTATGTTAATGCTAATTTATATCTCCTGTCCCTTGATTCACGCGTTGTTCTTTGAACATTACGGGGCTTCCATTTTCCTTCTTTCATCCTATTTGACGAAATAAATTGAAATTTCATTTTTATGTCAATCCAACCGACCTACCACTATCAGTTTCCTAACAACTCAAATCGACAGTTGCTCTTCTTTGGCACTCTATGAATAATGTCCTCAATTAAGAATTATTTGCCGTGAAGTAATCTGTTAGAAATAGTAAAGCATCGTAATCCTGCACTTACTGAAGCCACAACCAGAAAAATCATCCATTTTGAAATAATTTCTCTTATTGTTGAGACATATATTCAAAAGAAAAATATGCTTGGTATAAATGGTTCAATAAGTAAGTAGGTTGACTAATTAAAAATTGAAACTATTCTTATTGAAGCAAAGTTCAAAACATGCACACTCTTTCTCGAATAGGGTTGAAAACTGCGAAATATTTTCATTTCATTCTTGTTATCATTGTGACAAATAAGACCTGTGAATAACGTAGGTTAGATCATCACTGGCATGTTTTTTCAATAATTTCCTCAATCTCTTACTGATTCCACATTATGGTTTCATTTGCAACACCATAAGGAACACCATTTTGTACAACTCATCAGTTCTTTTTCGATTCCATTAACTACAGTTTTTTCTATAATCAAAAGTACATTTATTGGTGAAATTTCTCGCATTATGCCCTATTCATGTTAATATCACTTTCTCAACAGCTTTGTTGTATCTCATTAGTGCACCTCAAGGAACGTTTCCAAAAGTCATTTCTTAGCCGTTACAAAACGGACGAGTAATGATGGCGATTGATGTTCTATAATCATCATTAGCTCGTAGAAAGTGAATCATAAAAATATCGGAAAGAGCATCTATTATTTTAATTTATTATTATTGTCAATTATTGTTAATATTCAATATAATTGTCAATAAGTGTAGCTAATAGACATTGATATTCATACTTATTCGCAAGTAGAATCAGCTTTGAACAGTAAAACAGATTGCGAAATTCTGCCGCATGTCATCAACTCGAGTTTTTAGGATGGTGGCAATTATTAGGGTACCGAGGCTAATATACTTCAAAATCTCAAAATTTTATTGATAAATATTCATTTTTCTATATATGGAGTGATTCAACAAAGACTGTATACCTCAAGAGATTTCGCTTGAAAAACATAATCAACTTGTAGCCATCCACATTCAAAATGAAGAAATAATGATCTAACCTTCGTGAAGAACACCTCATCCTCAACTGTCACATTGGTCCTCGTTATGGTTCTTGTTACATAATGACTTCTTGAAAGTAGGTCAATTGGCCCAGATTTCAACTAGATGCTGAACAGAATATGCAATTATACTAGTTGACTTAGAAGCATATATTTTTTTCTATCGCTCGAAATGAAATTCATTGTGAGAATTCTGAGAAAACTCATTAGAAATTTGGTCGAGTTATTGATTTCTGTAGAGCACATATACCTTCTGATATGATTTAAGCTATAGAAGTGTTGATATCACTTAGCTAGTATAGTCTTATCACCATTTTGTATTCAATTTGGATGGTCAATTTTAATGAACCCAGAGACGGCGTATTAGTGTCACTGTGAAAATCAAAAATATCTCAATTGGCGGATTTGAATCTGTCAATATGTCATTTACACATTAAAATATGTCAATTGAGATTTTCTATTTTTACAGTGACACTAATACGCTGTCGTAAACCCACGATGTATGTAGCACTCAAGTAGTGGAAAAATCAAAACGGCTCTCCTTTCTGTCCAAACTGATTGCAATTTAATTGGTAAACACAAAATCACATATGCTTCAAGTTTCTTCCGCACGATGTTCACCTATATTTAGACATGTTGCCATATTTTTATTTTCAAATCTGGAACAAAAAACATTCTGTCATGCAACTAAAAGTAAGGAGTTCTAACCCAATGGGGATGTTGACATTTTTTTTAATATAACAATCAAAGCATATTCACTCGAGAAATACGAGTAAAATAACTTTGGTAATGACTTCGGAAGTAAAAAAGATATGATCGTTTGGAATTTGAAATTGGACGAATGAGGTGATGGCAACATCTAACATCACCTAATCCTAACCCCATAATACGTCCATACAAAACTCCGTTTTACGAAAGAAAGGCCAACAATAAAATTCCAGTTATAACAACTGCATGTTTCTTTTACCGGTTTTCATTTCGTTTTGAATTTTAGCTGTACTACTAACACTTTTTCATGATTTATTACGAATTTCAGTTGATTTGATAATAGATTCCTACTCAAGAGTTCCGCCGTTTTGTGTGTCTCCACGCTGTCGCCAAAGGTGTGGATCCACTTTTTCACGCCGGTCTTTCTGAAAATGTAATGTACTATCTTAGGCAATCCAAGTGATTTCCTGCAAATACTGGGAATTTTGTTTCATCGGCAGTCCTTGACCTGTCTATGAACCATTATTCTGGGTACTGATAGCCGCAAGTTTGAAGCGCTCTGGGAAGTGGATGAATCAGCCTGAGTGTATAGATTATTCTTTCGATGTGGTTTTTATATTGCTATTATTCCAGACACAACTCGTGTTAATGAGAAATCATTAAAAATGTGGAGCTCTCTTACACAATCTGTAACTGACTGACTGACATTTTTAGTCTTCATTTTGGCCTGTATTGCAGTTTTTCCCAATAGAATTGATTCATTCCGTTGTCGGTAGTGTAGAGGTTCTCACAGAATGTTCTAGTAACTCTCAAGAGAAAAATATCTGTCCCATTGGGGAATCGAACCCTGAACCTTTCAATGATGAAAACATTAAGCCAATCAGCTATCCCCTACTGCTAAGATGACTTATGGACGGTTGTTCAATCTATTGTTAAGAAAATCAGTCAGGCACTTCGATTGGCTATTGAGGACACAGCTGGCAGAAAAGCTACCTAACCGTAGATTGGAAAATCGATCCTTAGACATCCAAATAATCAAGTATTTCGTAGAGACCATCTTCAGAAACTTGCAGGCCACAGTCAAGAAAAAAATTCGAAAGGGCATATATAATGCTGATTACTAAGTGAACAATGAAAACAGATACATTCTACGTCGAAAATATATGTTTTCATGAATTTCTTTAATTTTCTATTTGCTCTATGATCAGTCGAAGGCACATTATCAACAATTTTCCATGGATGAATAATTACCTGTCTGATCATTATTTCATTTCACATAATTGGAATCGGAACCTTGAAAACCATTTGTTTCGCAGTGACATTATTTTTGAACCTTTTGTTTCGTGGAATGAAGTCCGAAGGCTTCTGTGAACTTTCAACAAAAGATGTTTATCAGGAGATACCACGGGTATTTTGGCTCTTTCGTAAAAATGATGGAAGAATGGAAAACTTACAGTAAGTAGGAATGTAGTGAATTCATTATATATTTCGAAGAGTCTACCGGGAATGGAAAATTGGTTAACTGTCCATAATTTTTCAAAGACGAATGTGTCAGTAGGTAGCATAAATAGTTGCAGATATTGGTTTGTTTGATTTTCAATTAGATTCTATCTCAGGTTCTCCATTCTGAACGAATGATTTTTTTCTTGGTCTTCTACTTGATAAAAAAATAATAATCAATTTGTCGCCGAATATAATACATTTTTCTTCTTAAAGAATGTCATATGAGAAAGTTCTCAGTCTTTCATTATCTAAAGAGTGTTTTTGAAAAAAATAGAGTTATTACCTGGATTGGTATTAATCAATTCCAATGCTACACCTATACAATCAAATTATTGATAATAAGAATGGAGTAAAAAAAATATACCAAACGTAGATGAATTTTACACTTTCCTGGAAGTTGACGTCAATGTTGTTCAACTGATGTTATATATTCACGAAAGAACATTAGTCGGTTTTTCCTTCGCGATATTTTCGTCATATCGAGAAAACCATTCAAACTACTAGAAAAACCAAAAGAAGTATATATTATCATGAAATACAATTCCACGTGCTCGTTTATATATTAGGTAAATGTTTTTGTTGACTCAACACTTTTCTTCAATTTCTTGGCGTATTAAAGTTAGGATGATCTTCAGGTTATTCGTAGTGTAATAGTCTGTTTCGACGAAGCAATTTGTAGCTGCAACTCCAGCAAATTGCAAGTATTCATGCAAGTTTTTCGAGTTGGATGAATCTTCATTGGTGCGATAAGTTGCAGCGACTTGGTGATCTCTGAGGTGAATTTGTTACCGCATTATATGTGGTGGCACCATTGTGAAGAATGGTAATTTTGAATGATTTCATTATTACTTTTCAACGCTGAGGAATTCAAGTAAAGTAATGAGGTGAATTCATCACAATTACAATTATTAGAAACAAATAAAATCATATATCAGTTGTGACAATGTAGGCGTTTATCTTGGTGATATTCAGTGCTATTTTTTCAATATTGGCAATTCAAACTGAAGATAGATGACATTTCTCGCAGCGACAAGTTGCCACGAAAGATTACATAGAAAGTGCATCGTCGAAATAGGCTGTGATAAAACGAATTCAGGTTACTGTTTACCGCGATGGGAAATGAAGTTAATTTTGATACAAAACGACAAAGAAAATGAATAAGAAATTTTAGAATTTATAGTTGTTATGTTCCAATATTCTGATAATATTCCAGATATCGTTTTTGAGATATGCTCTGAATTTAAAAATTTGTATTTCTCTTCAATTTCCTAGTATGTATTTCGTGAAAAACATTTTTCGGTATCAGTATTACTACTTTTCTTCACGATGAGTCATCGGAATAATAGTCAAGATGAGTGAGCCTCTGAAGAAGCTAGCCACTCGCGCTAGCGAAACGTCATGAAGAAATTCCAAAGAACGACGGCCTTCAAACCCGAAGAAAAGAAGTAATACTGAAAACCTCGGCCGCGAAAGTCTTAACCATTTTATCATTTTTCGGTATAACAAAAATCTATCAGTTTTATATGGAAAATAAATAATTAAAATCCCGACAGACGTTCAAAATAGATAAAAAACATTGATATGTTTTTGTCTTCTAGATTATGACCAATCAAAATTAATGATTTTCTCGAGACAGTAATTTTGCTGGCTATTACATAATTTTCTAATTCCGTATTCAAGACATACCATTCTTTGGAGAATACATTGAGGTTGTCAATTTGGACAAATCGTGAATTCTGTCGGTGTTCTATTCAATACATTTTGAAGATTAATAGGGTCAATATCACTATGACAAGTACACGCTTGGCATAATTATCCAGGTCATTGATACATCGTAATAGTCTACGATACGCTAGGATTGAAGCTCCTACGAAAACTTATTTTCATAATAATTATGTAACTGTAGCACCAAACAAAGCATTTATATTTCATTTGAAACCATCACGCCATGCCCAAAGAAATTTTATCTGATATTTTTAAAGACGTCCTTTTTTGGTGTTCTGAGCGAGTTGAGTGGACTAGATCATGGATAAATCTGATGAACAACCTCTCGAAGACAAACATGTAATGACTATAATCAACTAATCCTCCAATGACAGACCTGGTTGATTACCTTCCTTTATATTTGCATTTTGAAGGCGTAGTTTTTATTAACACTGATGAGACGTCATTCATTCATATAAAATAGATCTGAGGTAGTCATTTTCCATTAAATTCGGAATGGAAATTAATTTTATCAATTATCAAAATATAGAATTTTTGCAAGGAATTTCTGGTAGCCGGAGGATAGAAACAAAAAAACATTTTTTGAAGGCACCCATTTTGCAAGAACAATGTAATTTAATGTTCACAGTATTTGTAAGGGTGGATGTGGGCAATTAGTGGAAAAGTAAAAGCTGCAGAAGAATTTTGCAAATGAGGTTGTCCTAGTCGCTATCATTAAAATCATTTTACCGTGTATTCTCAACTCTATAATGACAAAAAATATTTTGGGCATGGGGGATTCTTTAGTTTCTATATATGTCCGGAGAATTCGACAATTCGTACTAAAAAATCCAATGACATAAAGACTGTCCAAAACACTTGCCATAATGCAAGGTTCTACGGAATGAAAAATGATTGTAATCGGACTGAAAATTATGAAAATTTTTCAGAAACATTGTATCACATGTCATGCTTTTGAAAACTAATTAAACTTCATCACTAGTTCGTATTCGATTACGACTTTGAGCGGGGGAGTTGTATCTTCGATACACCCTTATTTATTGCCAGGATCAAGTAATATGTTTGCCTACAAGAAATATTTGTCTTCAAAGTGTATGCATTTCTCTTTATAATTGTATACAAATGCAAAGATCCGGTCTCTTTCGAAATAAGAAATAAAAATGCGAGATACTATTTGAGGTAGGTGTCCACCAAAACACAAAGCTGTCACTCCCAAATTATAGTTGTCAATTGTATAATGAAGTGAATTTCATTTGAATGATTTCGTGAATTTCACATACCTCTATTTCAGTAGTTCCATATGTATTTGTGGAGTTGTTTTATTTCATTCAAAGATTTGAATAAAACTGTGTTGTGGTTGTTACTGCAGATGAGTTGACAGTTGATATCGCTTGGTTGGGATAATTCGTTTTGATATGTCTATATGTAATGACAAATTTGTGTCCACAGCTATCGCGATGAATATTCACTGTTGAAAGTGGTAAATTTTGCGGAAGAAAATATATGTTATTATACATGAACCATAAGCAATTTGAATAGTTTTCATCGTCTTTCATTGTTTGATTTCAGCGATGAAATTTGAGCACATCACGGATTTAATTCCACTCTGATATAATTTGTACTAATGTTTAAACTTGAGAGCACTCAAATTTTCTTCAATGTACAATATGGGACACTAAGTTTCTATCCGTTACTATATCATATTTCTTCTATCTTAGAAGTTGTCAAAATCCGTTTATGCCTAACTTGTTTATATCAAGATCATAAATGAAACAGATAGGACTAGACTTCTATGGACAATTCCAAACCATGATCATTTGCTAGTGCGCCCTGGGGTGAAATAATTGGACGATAACAGATATAGGAAATATTACGTGCTGTATTGTCACACTTCAGTTTAACAACTGAAAGCAATCTATTGGAGTATTTCTATGCATGTCTTCACAACTTTGGAAACACAATATTTGAATTTTCATAATATATCAAAGCTTAGAGAGCCTAAGTCAATCATAAAAACCAATATCGTTTTGTTTTTATATACGTACTAATGAATGAAAATAATTAGGAATCGATATTGAAACTTATATGAGTGTGAAGGGCACGCATCTAAATGTTGAAAAAGTTATAAAGACTATATATCTTCGTTAACGCTCTAGAACCAAATCATTTCCCATTTGTGTTAAGCTGAATGCTTGCCCACATGTCATTCTCTCCCATGGTTCAGATCAAATTTCAGAGTAAGTGGGTTATATAAATCTCAGTTGATCAGTTTTTTTCTGGTGGGCAACTCTGAGTGATACAATTTGTTGACTCATAACGTTTTTTCTCGTACAGAAGAAACATAGCAGTCTTCTCTTCTGCAATTGGATAATGATTTAACTAATTCTGCATTTGTTCAAATAGCAGTAGGTTAGATGAGCTTGGGTTAGCTTAGGGTACACTAGAAAGTACACTTCTACACTTGTATATAAATTCAAACGATAATTTTAAATTCATTCAGTTAGCAGTGGGTTAGGTAAGGTGAGGTTGGGTTAGCTTAGGGTTCGCTAGAAGTCTACTCCTCTGCACTTGTATAGAAATTCTAGTACTACTAGGTTGGATTACCTCAGGCTACACTAGAATTCTACTCTCTGCACTTGGATAGTGATTTCAATACTAATTCTGCATTTGTTCAGATAGCAGTAGGGTAAGTTAGGTAAGCTTGGGTTATCTTAGGGTGCACTAAATGATACCCTTCTGTACTTGTATGGATTCTAATAATAATTCTTCATTCGTTCAAATAGTTGGTAACAAACCTTGAAAACAAAGAGGAAAAAATGTATCTACCCCAAAAGACGATTTTCAAACGATATCAATGAAATTGTGGTTTGTTTCAGTGAGGGATCCGCAATGGGTGAGCGGACGGACCCTACTAACCCTGGGCCAGACCTGGTTGGAGTGAACGTCGAACGACCACCACTGGTGCACCAACAGTCCTCGGTGTGGAGTAAAAGACAGCAGGCCGTTTGCGTGAGGCATGCCTGCAAACATTATGGCTCGGCAAAGAAGCCGAACCACGTTTTAAGCGATTTGAATATGACTGTAGCCAAAGGAACAATGTAAGTTCTCATCACGTCACAAATAAGAAATTATTTTTTCAACAATGGAAAAAAAGATTATCAATAGTCTTTCGAGTGCAATGTTTATATTCAGAGTAACAACTTATAAAGTTGAAGGTATCCAGCCCGAAATTTTATAGGTGGCCTGAGAAAACTAAACAATGAGTTTTGACCATGAAGTTTGCATCGTGTATATAGTATGTACTGGAAGAATATATTTCGAAACAGTCGTTAAGTGGGCGTTGAAAATTAATGAAGAGATGGTAACGGAAACATCTCAACTACTGTATGGAAATAAACTTCACTAACTTGAGGGAAAATTAAAATCCTGCCCAAAATATCAGTAAACATTTCTGATAGGGTATTATCAGGAATGGCATGATTATTGAATATATTTTTGAAATAACGTGGATATATCATTGTGATTATATTCATTCATTTATCCAATTATATATTCACTCACAGGCACAGACCCAATTCGTAGAAATGTTGAAATTGTCGAGAATCATAAATGAATTTCAACAACAATAAATTCTGAACAACAATGAATTCAGTTTGAAAAATTGATAACACAGTATCAAGTTATATAAAACAAGGCAAAGAAAAAATACAAAGTATGAGGGAATTCAGCTCATCAAATACGAATACAACTGATTAACCGATGATGAAAATCCATCGAAACGTAAATAAAAAAACACTAGACAGTTTCCAAAAACGCAGACGTGTTTCACGGTACAACAGCTACTTCAGGCGTGTTATATTACCACACACGTGTAGCGATTTTGTAAACTATCTACTAAAGTTTTGTTTTTTGATTATGAATACAACAATTCAAAATATAGTCTACATGTGGTATGGATTACAAAAACAACCGTTCGCAAGGACCACAATTTCCATCTTGATCAAGTTCTATACTGAATTTGATGAAAATAGTTATATAAGCCCATCATCGTGGATAGAGTGGCTCATTCATAAGACTTCTGAGGTCTTCTGAAAAAAAATGTATCAAAATTTGGAATAACCAAAATGTTCAATGGATCTGATCTAAGTAGTATATGTGAATTTTCGTGTTGGGTGGCAATAAAAAAAATCCATACTCCACAAATATTTGGAAAAAAACATTCATGTTGGCTTTTGATAGTTGCCATCCCTCTTAGTGCTAGTGATTTGATTCCAATGACGTATATACTGGAATTGATACCAACACTAATTTTCAGTCCGTATTCTATATATGTATGTAAATCACATTGGAATGGAATTCTACACGTTTTAAATCTGCATATCGTTATTATATTTTTTAATGGAATATTAATGATCCTATATCATAATTTGAATCACTAACAGAGAGAATAATAATTTGGCTTCGTAGATTAAAAAACGAAAGAGATTCTTATCGCTATAGGAAAGATACAGACTTTCATCTTGTATAATACAAAATGTTAAGTAGGTAGCAGTCTTTGGACAGCGTATGGCCTTGCGATTTTTTTTTCATATTTATATCATGACATATATTTCACGAATTCATCTTCATTTCATTTTTTTGTAGGTACAAATAAACTTTCATTCAAAATTGTTTGACAGAAACTGACGAAACTATGACAACGGATCCAGAAAGTGGTTTATTCATACAAAAAGTTATGAAAAAGCTGATATAAAAGATCAACCTTCCCACTTCCGGAGCTCACAATCTCAGATTGAGAATGAATAAAGATATTTTCAAGGGTACTGAACGCATAGTTTTAATTTTTTTATGAAATTAACGGTCCAGAACTAATTATATAGTTCTCCTAATAGTTCTGTTTCGCAGAAAATCATTGACTTTACTATAACCGCTATTTCTGAGGTTATTTTGAAACCACCATTTTAGATTGTGAGGATACCTTAGGAAACGAGTGTTTCACCACTCGATCAAAATTAAAAAAATATCATTCACTCTGTTTTTCACAATCAATGGAAACTAGCGGTAGAACCCAAATTGTATGAACACCACTTTTAATTCTCGGAAAATTTGAATACCAGTTGAGATTTTATTAGTGAATTGGATCCAAGCATCCAAATGATGGTTGACTTTGCTGAGAAAAACATACGAAGTATTTTCAATCAGCATACCTCAAGGACTGAATCCAACTTATTAAGTATGAACTCTCATCTAGATCCCAATGCATGTACTATTGATTTTTCGTCATTTATTTACATTATGATCAGGTATATTTTCGACCAATATTTTTTATCTAGGCTTGAGATTCCCACATTTTTCTTGAATTATTGTGAATAAGCTCTTCATGTTATATCACTGATCTTTCGATGAAAAAGTAAATCTTAATTAATCGATTGATGGAATGATCGATTCCGGCAGACAGAAAAAAAATTTTTGAGCCTCCAAAACTATAAGCATCTAATCATTGTCTCTGTCATTGATGATATGATTTTTGTGTGGAATGATCAAAAAGGTGATATTATTATAATTTCATTATCAAAAACTGGTTTTCTGCTACGGAGCTACAGTGGTTCCAATTTCACTTCATAAACTTTATGTTCTGAACATCCTTTGCCCACACAAGCTCATTTGAATGCTTCTTGGAAGTTTCTTAAAAATTTTGAGAGTAATTGTTATTGTTGAAAGAAAAGGAAGGAAGTTATTATTAGTTTTTTCCTGCAAGTCAATACAAACAGAATACAAAATAAACTTGTTTGGGTTTGAGAATGAAATTTCATTCAAATGAGTGAAATTATTTGCAAACTTCTTTTCATTCGTGCAGAAATATCTTGTAAATGTTTCGAATTTCGTGTGTTTGAGGCAAATTAAGCAAGAAAAAGTGATTCCCAGAAAGGAAGTAGCTGTTTTAATGACCATTTTATGAATGAATTAACCGGCCATGGATGATATACACATACCAATAGAGGAAGTTTGATGACCCCTAAATTTTTGTATTATGTTTGCGTTGACTTAGGGAAGAAAAAGCCAACCTCAAAATTTCCTAGAAATATTCCTGATTTTATAAGGAATTCCACTCCCTGGTTCGTATTCTTGCGCCGATGTGAATTTTAACAGATCTCTGCTATTTTTCTGGTGAAGAAAATATTATTTCAATGCAAGAATGTACGATATTAGGCGTAACGAGCTGAATATACACACATTAGCGGCGGACCTTGAAGACTCTTCACGAGAATTTAACAATGTTGAAAGGAATTTAGTACATTTCCGTTGTGAGCAAATATTTTGGATTTGAACAATCTCCTTCCTTACCGAGTGTTTTAAAAAGCTAAAAAATTCACCCACGTGGAAGTGCTAAATCAAATGAATACCGGATGAACACAAAACGTTTTTCTTAATTGACATTTCACGTAGGTATCCCACGAATATCAAAAACATTCGTATTCACAATTGGATTCTAGTTGGGAGGAAAATTCCATATCTAATTTTGAAATTTATATTATGATAATACCCGCAATTGTTAACACTATGATATTAGAGTTACCCAGAATTTTATAGGGGTAAGGTACGGTTATTATTATATGTTGTGACGCACCATTGCCATCGCCGCTTACCTATTTCAGCAGATTTCCTAGGATTGAGAACAGAAATTTTTTTATAACTAAACTTGATCGTTTCGAAATAGACACGAATGAAAAATCTCATTTCTGATGAATTGTTCAAATTTACATACAGATTTCAACATTGATATAGAAAATGAGCCATGAAAATATAAAAAATGATTCTTCCGGCTCTTATTTCGAAACTATTGGTCACTTCAAAAAATGAATGACTATTAAGTGTATGAAGATCTCTCGATTACTATCGTAACTAAAAAAAAATGCGCACTAATCGTGAAATATATCCATAAACTTGATATTTGTTGTAACAATATATTTCTATGTTTCAAACTAGTCCTACAGACTTTATACACAAATGAAATTATTAATTTTTGGAGATATTTCATTGGAAAAATATTTTTAGGAATCGTTCGGCGAGTTCGATAGGTTAATTTATAGATTTGATATTGTCAACCAGGAAAGGAGCGTTTCTCAAAAGTTTTTACGAAACCGTGGTGTTATAGCGAATAAATCTTGATAAATATGATAATTATTGAATTTCAGAAGAATAGTGAATCATTAAAATTTCGTGAGTATTGAATATACACAGACAATGCAATAATTGCAGAGTCCTTGAATACCTTACTTTAAATTACATATAAAAGTGATCACTGAATTGAAATAATGATGGAAGTCAATGATGATCATATAACGATAGTATTTATTGAAAAAGCAGTATGGAATATATATATATATATATATATATATTTATATGTCTGGTGTAAATCACAAAAAGTGTTATTAATTACTATTAGCGATTCTCATCAAGTATAAACCGATTCTATCAGTAAATTACCAGGCCATTGAAATGTTACATTTTAAAGACCCTAGCGTGCGTTTCTCAGATGACGCAATTCAATTATTTGGATATGTGAGGGGGGTGAGGGTGAGCCTAAATCCAAATTTCTGAGGTCGCCACCATCGTTCCGCAGCCGCCATCTTAGAAAAAGTAGTGCAGCTAATCGTTTCGCGCTTTAACTATCTCACAGGAAATTAATATGAATATTTTTTGTTGCAAATCGAATTCTCTACATCTTCATATTTAATATTCTTAATCGTTCAATTAGAAAATAACAAAGTTATGAACAAAAATATAGAAAAAAAAATGTTCTACCGGAAAGAAATTTTTTTTCGAAAATATTCAAATCTTTTCGTCAATAACTAGGTTATTTGCGATTTCAAGATCAAAAGTAATGGCAAAGAGTTGTAGAGAATTCAATTTTCAACAAAGTATGTCGGGGTAAATATTTTGTAGGATGACTGGTTTGGTAGATAAAGCGCGAAAACCATTTGCGCCCCTCTTTCACAATGGCGGCCGCATGAAAAGAGTTGCGAACCCACAAACTTGGATTCAATCTCCCTCTAAACCCCCCTACACAAAAAAAATTGAATTACGTATAACATTTGATTTTCCTCGAATTCCCAATGAACAAAATAACATGGCCCACCCTGTACCCTGTATACTCAACATCATTCAACGGATCGCCGCGTATTTCCCCAATTACATGAACGCGTCTGTAACAATTCTTGGCGCAACATGAGCCGAATTTATGTAATGATAATTATATGAATCAATTGAAGAGTCGCTCACTTTCGTTTTCAGATACGGTCTACTGGGTGCGTCAGGATGTGGGAAAACCACGCTTCTCTCTTGCATCGTGGGCCGACGACGCGTAAACACCGGCGAGATTTGGGTACTGGGCGGAAAGCCCGGCACCAAAGGGTCCGGGGTGCCGGGGAAGCGTGTGGGGTACATGCCCCAGGAGATAGCGCTCTACGGAGAATTCACCATCAAGGAGACGATGATGTACTTCGGGTGGATTTTCGGTATGGCTTCCAAAGAAATAAATGAAAGACTGCAGTTCTTGTTGAATTTCTTGGATTTACCTAGTCAGTCACGTATGGTTAAGAATCTTAGGTGAGTATATTCCATTTATAGAAAACTAAAACGGAAAATCTATAAAGGGGTTTCCCAGAATTTTCTGAACAAGCGATATCTCCGTTACTGCGAGAGTTGAAAAAAAATCGAAAAATAATTTTTTCGAACATCGAATTGACTCCCAAAAAACGCACTCAGAATGATCTGTTCGCGTTCATACCCCTGAAAATTCACCCCATCCCCATTTTTTCAAATGGCACCATCCACCCAAATATGAATGATCGTTACATCAATGTTTATCTGGCGACAAACTTATTTTGAACATTTATTACTCGCTTATTGTTTGTTTAAAGTTGGTTGGTAGTTGCACTTTTCGTTTGTAGAAAAAATGATTTTCAGAAGACACAGTATTAGGTTTTTTTCTCCTGAAGATGCTTACTTTGTAGCGAAACGCGCGTCGAGTACAACTAATGTTAGTTTGGTGTAAGGATGATTAATTGATCTTTACAGGAAGTGAAAAAATATGTATATGAGTATGTGAGTGATTCATAAGGTATATCAACAAGAACAATTTTCATAAGGCGTCTTCTGAAAACCATGTTTTATACAAGCGAAAAGGGCAACTTCCAACCAATATCTGCTTCAAAAGAATAATAAGCGAGTAATAAATATTCGAAATGAGTTTGTCGCCAGATAAACAATGATGTAATGATTATATTTCTGCGAAAAAAAATGCATAGTGCCATTTGAAGAAATGGGATTGGGGTTTTTGAGTGCGTTGTGTGGAAGGCAATACGATGTTCGAAAAAATTATATTTTGATTAATTTTCTAACTTGTCCAGTAACGGAGATATCGCTTGTTTAGAAAATTCTAGGACACCCTGCATTGTATTACTATAATCACTTTCTGGCACCATTCTCACAAAACTGTGGAAGTATCACTCATTCCAACCACTCCTCGACACTGACCTGTGAAGTTTAGTCTTGAAAAACAGGACACATACATATTTGAACTATACTAGTGGATTATGGCCGATATTCAGCCGGAACTGGACCCCTTTCGAAAATATTGTATGAATTCATGTTTTTGTAGAATTTTCATCAAAACTCGCACAGGTGGCTATAGCTGCCTACTTGGTAACGTCGGTGACGCCTTGTGATAACAAGGTCCTCTGACCGAAACCACAAATGTGCGGCTGGCTTCTTTTGATGACTCCGTTCATTTGTAGTGTTCCTCCATGTGTTGTCCTTGGCTACACCGTGTTGAAGAAGGGCAATGACCCAGAAACACGTGTCTATGGTTGCTTCTTTCATTTGAGTGCTAAGCCCAATAAAAATAACCTCTGTATCATCTGTCCACTCGATACTATAAATTAGAATCTGGATGTTTTTATTCAAAAAATTAATTCTTTCAATAGCCGGAAAAGCCTCCAGAAATGGAACAATGGATTTTTTCATTTTGTTTCTCGAAAAAAATTTTGTCAATATATACATAAATATTTATGATTAGGAACTTCAGTTATTGATTTATCATCGATTTTCAAGTTCAATTTTATATTCTTCATGTTTTTTTGTTAAAAAATTGTTTTTTACGAAATGACTGGGTTTCACTTCCGGTCAAGCAAAAAGATAAATGCATTTGTTTTGTTGGCTTCAATGAACCTGCCTGCCATACTTTAAATCAACTATTATATGTATATGTTATGGGCCAAACCTGATTTCAGGACGAACTAGTTTTGCCTAGGCTAAACGAATTCGTCCTACAGGCAATAGGATAAACTGGTATAGCCTAGGCTAAACTGGTTCGTTCTAAGTCCGATAGGATAAAACAATTGAGCCAATTTTTCTAATCTAACCTAACCTATCCTAACCCAAGCTAATCGAACCTAACCTAATCCAACCTAAAGAGTGTTTTTTTCTATCAGGATTGACTAGTTTAAGCTATGCTAATCTAACCTAACCTATCCTAACCCAATCTAATCGGACCTAACCTAACCCAACCTGAAGAGTGTTTTTTTTTTTCTATCAGGATTGACTACTTTAAGCTATGCTAAACTGTTTTATCCTATGGGGCTTAGGACGAACAAATTAGCCTAGGCAATACCAGTTTATTCTATTGCATGTAAGATGAATTATTTTAGCGTAGGTAAAACTAGTTTATCCTAATATCGGGTTTGGCTGGTAGCATATATTATATTCCGATTGACCTATGAATTCGCTAACGAGAATGAATTTTTTTCAGCGGTGGTCAGCAGAGGAGAGTTTCCTTCGCAGTAGCTTTGATGCACGACCCCGAACTTCTCATTCTCGACGAACCGACCGTAGGTGTGGATCCTTTGTTGAGGCAAAGCATTTGGAATCACCTGGTTCAAATAACGAAAGATGGCAACAAGACCGTCATCATCACGACGCATTACATCGAAGAAGCGAGGCAAGCACACACAGTAAGTTGACTAAAGAGGTTGTACTTTTTACTGCGCGTTTCTGAAAATAAGAGCCAATTTATACATCTCTGTTTCATGTCTAAATCATTGAATGCTGCCTGAGTAACATTTTCGAGATCAAAAGGGAGACTGAAACAAACCTAGTTCCTCCAATGCTCCTACATACAGCTTATCCAATCCATAATGGCACAAACTCAGCTACCACTGGCCAGTTCCCTAGTGGTAGTGCAGACCATGATGGAAAAAAAAACACCTACCACGAATGAATTTCAACTCAGTGAACACATATAATAGGTGTTCTTTTATCTCACTATACTTCACAGAGATTGCTGGGCGTATACGTCATTAGTTTCATGCCAAGATGGATTAGATAAGCTGTACATGCCTGAAATCAACATCTTTTTTCAAATGAAATAAGGACTAAGATTAAAACAGAGATGATGAGCTCATGGACTGGTTCATTGCGACTTTTTCAGATCTCATGTGATACTCCTTGATTTTTAGAGCTCCGTATCTAGCTTTATCTCTTTGATGAGGCTTGTCACGTGTTGTGAAGAGAGAGAGAGAGAGAGAGAGAGAGAGATGTGCACATTCCTGCGCAAAAATAATCCCGGACATTGATACTATAATTAATGACCACTTAATTATACTTTCAATAAGAAGAGAACTCAATATTGTTCACCGAAGAACCGTTTCGGCTCAAAAAAAATCCAAGCTAACTTAACCTGTTATTCAAACACGTTCGTTTTGTCTTGAGGACAATAATTTTATCTATGCTGTCGATTGTAAGTGATTTCTTCAATTTGAAAATGTCACAATCAAATAAAAAATAACGTGTGTTGCGAATCTCCGGTCAACTTCATTTTCCGCCCAGGATAATAAATGACATTCTCCATGCAATTATTTAAGAAACGTGTCGAGAATGATCATTAACAGTTTTGATAATGGGAAATGAGGTATTCATTCAACCTACGTCAGATGTTCAGAAATTATCTGTATTGTATATATATATATATATATAATAAGAGAAGTTTCGAAAACTTATAATTATGCAAATGTGAATTGGCTGAATTGTCCCACAGAAGTTTCTTCTGTCCTGGTTACCAGACAATTGACTGCAACCCAAGATAGTTGTGTTTCTGTTCTCAACTAGTCCGTCAAGACTACCCTTTCTCTCTTCACATATATATATATATATATATATATATATATATATATATATATATATATATATATATATAAATAGGTAAATTTTCTAACTTTGTTTTGTGTGTAAAGGGGTAGTTTTCGGAAATACTAATCCGATCACGATATTTCTTTCACTAACAGAAAGCTGTACATATTTCATAATGATTTAACAATAAATCCAGTGATGAATGATAGTAAATCAAATAATATGTAAATCAAATCGGAAAAAAGAGGAGTAGATGTGATGCAATTCCGGCGTGCGCTGAGTAAACCTTAAGTTAGTTGCACAACAACTATAGAACAAATATAGCTTGTTCACCCTGCAGCATATGAACACATATGAATTAATGTTGTGATTCTGAATTTTTCCAAATAATAATTCGAAGCGAAATGATGCTCAAACCAAAGCACGACAGGCTAGCCCATCACAACTGAAAAGACTACATATTTCTTGAAAGAGAAAATTATTGAATCAATATGAATCCATATCTCCTCTCCTTTGGTTCCCAACATGTATTTTAGAATGGTACACATGGAATTCCTTTCTTGTCAAGACAGATAAAAAAAAATAAAATACCCACTTGTTTCAAATGGCAACGCTGATGGGTGTAGACATACCTTCCTGAATATAGTTATGTACTTACTACTACTTACTATGGCATTAACTTCGGACGCTTTCTCTTATCGCCATCTATCAATCGAAATCATAACTACACTCGTCGGTATCGCCATTGTTTATAGAGGCATTGTCTAAGATAGAGGTATATAGTTAGTCAACCATATGGAAATATCATTTGAAGGGATGGATACTACGGGTAGATGGTACTAGTGAGTTCGTTTCCAAGTTCATGTCTTTTATTCCGTTTTTCTTACAGACTTCGGCGTAGCCTGAATCACACATTTTCTTCATTACTCATGATACCAAAAGATGGCAATCAACACAGAAACAGAGGTAGAATTTTTTGTCAATGTAGATTATTCATATTTTGAAGATTGTATTAATGCTCAAATTTCATTTACTTCTATCGTCAACTTAATTTTGAAGCTTCATTATCTTTCTTTCAACATTTCAGTCAAACTGACAGACAGAACACTGCACCTATTTTTCTCTTCAGAGTAGGAAACTTTGTCGTGCATTGTCAAGTAAACGGAAATATCTACCTCATATTGTAGATGGCGTAACACTAACTCTTCGAATCGTTTTTACACAGGCATTGACTATATTATATCCTAAATTGTATTGTTCAGTTTATAATCTGTTTTCAGAATATGTCAGGTTCTTTTTTTCGGAATGTCATCAATTTAAAAAAAAACGAATAATCAGAGGTACATTTGAAAGCAGTTTTATGGCACATTGAATTCAGATATGTACAAGGAAATTAGTGTACTGCTAAAAATATAACTGAAAATCCTCAATGTGTTCATCAGGAGAATCGAACTCTAGATTAGAGGATTTCATTACCAAAAAATCACAATTGTTAAATATTCCACGACTTCAAATGGAAAAAGTAACATATCCAGGTTAGATTTTGGGGGATAAAAGTCGTACAGTATGCGTTTTTTCAGGAGATCCTATCCTTTTCACTTTTCTCTTACCTCATTTTCCTTTTTCTTTCCTCCTCTCCCTTTTACATTTTCTTGATATTTTTTCTCTCCCTTATATTTTTCGCCTATTTCCGATTTTTTCATTTCTTGAAATATCGTGTAGAATATGTAAGAGATGATACGTCATTGTATTCCAAACAGCAAAAATCTGCGACTCTCTGCTGAGAAAGAAGAAACAGTTGCTTTCTCTCAAGAAAAAGGAATCAGCAATGATTACCAGGCTCCAATCAATGGAGTTTCAGAACGAACATCGTGGTCATTCCCACCTGTAGAAAGAAGCTTTCTAGCCCATTACTAGGAAGGCAAGGAAACAGAGCAGAGGACACTACATAATCACCACGAATAGAATGATTTTGCAAAGATGGTTCTTAGATTTGAAATTTCTACGTTGTCAGTACATGTATGTTTGCAACACCCCACTACTGAACCTATCTTTTTCTGAAAGGAAAGCGGTGGCCACACTGGTTCATGTCGAAGTTTTCGAAAATCACCATATACACTGTTAGCCAGGAAGCAATTCATGCGGCCACCTCATATGTAGAGTAAGTTCGTTGGAATACATTAATGACCTCCAAAGACTGACAAGAACAAATCTGGTTCTCAAACATCCAAGAATACCAGAAAATGAGAGATGAAACGATCTGGCAAGGAAAGGTCCACACATTTCTTCATTTTTAAAATTGTCACAAATTCTATCCACTCATTTCCGTTTCATGAGAGCTTAATCATTTTTTGGCAGGTTTCACATGTGTTCAATAGTTGAGATTATAGTTCGAACCAGTACTAGTCTATAGGCAACATTGTCAAACAGATTCAAACAAATGGTCGATGTATGTTGATCATTCTCATATCATTATCAAGAGCATTTGCTTCCTTCATTTACTCAGTCCTTTTTTTATTTGATGGAACGTTTTTCGAAGGCTCTATTGAAAATACTTGACTGGATAATGCTTCACTTGTTTTGTTCTACAGATAGGCTTGATGAGAAGCGGCAAACTACTGGCAGAAGAGTCACCCCAGGTCCTTCTCTCAATATACGGCTGCACATCGTTGGAAGAGGTGTTCCTGAAACTATCCAGGAAGCAAGTTCAAGGAGGAGCTTCGCAGGTCGAACAAAACATGTCGAATAACATCAGCTTAGCGACTATGAATTGGGGAAAAAAGGACTCCATTTCGGTGACTGAGGAGAGTGGAGTGGTGGGACTGAATTTCCACCAGAGTAAAGAAGTTTTGGTCACGGATACTAACGGTCATCTTGATGTAAGTTATCAAATTATACCTCAGATCGACAATAAAACAAGCAATGTCATGAACAAAGATACCTCTGGCGGAGACTGTTATGTTTTCGTCTGACAGTCTTATCAGAGCAGAGCAATATATCGTCATTGTGCATTTTCAGATTTACTACTTTTTTATGAGTTGTACACGACTTATATCTGTTGCTGTGTTTTTTTTCACCTCTTTGAAAACACATATATCTCTAGAATATTCAAAATAATACATCTGCACATATATGAATGATTACGAAATCATTGATACCTACCCAAAACCTTTTCACACTTTGACAACAGTGTCGTCGATAATTGCGAACAACAAACATGAAAGGTGAATCTGAATAAACACTGTTATGATCGGTACACAACATTGCTTGTTTATTCGGCATCGAGCCTTTCGATGTTTTATTATTGATCTGAGAATTCCACCCATTCTCTCACTACTTCATTCTCAATTCATTTTTATTCAAAGCTATTCCATCCAGGATGATACTTCCACAAACCATTCAGACGCAACTGAACTGATCAGTTGAATCTAATTAGTTCAAGTATTGAATTCATACTCATGTTTCCAAACTACTCATGATCTGGGTTGGATAATAGATGGTGAATGCTGGATATTTCAAGTTTATACTACTGAAGCGCCTCATTGTAAATATCAAATACTATATTGGTAGAAATCATACAGTAAAACGTTAAAATGTCACAGTCAATGAATGAAGCAAGAAGTTGATCTTTGCGATGATTCTTATAATCTTTCAATTGATGAGCACTAAGAGCATTCTCATCCACAGAAGTATCACTTCAAACTGAAATTTTTCAGTATGTAGGTACTCATAAGTGGAAGATTAATGTCATTCACTTCCTTCTCAGCAATAGCTTGTACTTAGCTTAAACTGAAAACTAGTAGTTCGGACTGAATGCTATTAGCACAGATTACAGAAACAAGTTTAGATGGGCAACAGCATACCAAAAACCAACAGTATTGCGCCACATTTCTGTGGCAGTTGTTGACCACAACAATAAAAAAAATGGACGGGTCATAGAAAACTGTAGAAGTACATATGCAGAATTCTGTATTATCGACGAGCTCAATTAAACGCTCTATGATATTCCGAGTCCTGATATGAGCTTCATTATATAATTATTCAACTCTCGTTTGTATATTCTCTACTCGCAATCGTCCTCAAAATAAGAATAAGTGCAAGAATATCTGCTACTTAAGTGTTGCTGTCATTTACATGACGCCTAACTTCTAAGGAGAACTGGTGCATACAGATTTCCAAACTTAAGGTTATCTCTAAATCATATTCACTCCCAATTGTAACAAAATAATCGCCATCAACTTCAACAGCTTCCAGATTTTAGGCGAAAGGGCGGTTGTTACATTTCTGAATGTATTTCATAGCCATAGACTGGCTATGAGTCTAAGATTGCTTTTTATTTATGACACCCATTAATTGGTTTACATTTCCATTGTGATCTGTAGGTTATTTCTAATGAATAATAGCAACGTTATGATTGGAATCACCGATATTTCAGATGGGAATGGAATCCTCATCCTCCCGGGGCATCCAGGAAGCCTGCGACGACTGCGGAAGCTGTACCGAATGGACCACAGTCGGCAAACTCCGAGCCCTCCTCCAGAAAAACATCCTCAGGATGTGGCGAAACGTGGGCGTCATGTTATTTATTTTCGCGCTGCCAGTCATGCAAGTCATCCTCTTCTGTTTGGCCATAGGGGGCGATCCCAGAAACCTAAAGCTAGCCATAGTCAACCACGAGGCAATGTACACGGGTCTGGGCTTCCAAGAGTGCCTCTACGAAGCAGGATGTAAATTTGGAAACCTGAGCTGTCGATACCTCAACACCCTTAACACTTCGACGATAGTAAAGGAGTATTATCCGGATCCGGTATCCGCTCAGCAGGCGGTTTACAGAGGGGATGCTTGGGGTGCTTTGTACTTCACGGAGAATTATACGGACGCCCTGGTAGCTCGTATGGCTTTGGGAAAGGATGCGGACGCGGAAACTTTGGATCAGAGTGAGGTGCGGGTTTGGCTTGACATGTCGAGTGAGTATTTTCAATTTTATTGTGTGTCTGAAGTTATCTAGAGGAAAAGTTGCTCAAACCAGTATTATTTCGATGTTCAATTCTTGACTTGTGTCGAACGATTGCAGGATGTTTTTTTTTCACTGAAATCTTTTGAGGAAATTTTTTTGCTCCAGTAGAAATCCAATGAAATCAGTCAATTTGAAGTCCACTGATCGAACACAACCAATCAGAACAATATTATACTGAATATTTCCCTCATATATAATATAAAATGTCCAATAAGAGCAATGCAATTATCGAAAACTTACAGCGGTAATTGCATTGTATCAAGTCACCATAAAAACACATTTGAAACCGTATCGCTAGACGTCAGACGTCACAAATAAATGTCAGACAGACTTCAGAAATAGAAAAACATTTCGCGTTTTGGTGAGTGCTCCATACAATCTATAGAGGAAAAAATAAATGAACAAAAAGTAACATTTCCTTAGGAATTTCTTTATTCGTGAAATATTTCAATGAATAACATTCGTGCATAAAAATGACCAGATTATTTTGCATTCAAGCGTGATATCTTAAAGAAATTGCATTCGGTTATTTTCATATTTTGTAAAAAAGCCCTCGTCCTTCGGACTCGGGCACTTTCGCCAACATATGAAAATAAACTTGCAGTTTTTAGATATCACGCTTTCTTGCAAAATTATCGTTAATTTTGATGCACTCGTGCAATTATAACCGAAAAGATTCCATCGGCCCTTTTCACTTTATTATGTTACCATGGATACATACAAATGGATTTATTTCGATTTCGACATTTCAAATATTTAATATTTCAAAATGATACCATTCGAATTCGAATAGAATATTTTAATCAAACACGATTTCATTTAACCTCATAAAATATTAAAGTGAAGGAAAAAAAATATATAATAATAAATAATAATAATAAATATAAAACAATTTGTGTCTTTCAAGTGATCGGAAGTATAACTCCACTTACGGGGATAAACAAAGCCAGAGAGCTATGAGGCTTATACTGAATAGAAAAATTTATCTGTATCAAGAAAACTGACCTCAATGATTGTTCTATTCTTTTATTCTTTTTCGCAATCAATTTATACTGCTCATTACCTCAAAACATAAAACAGAGTCACAACATTTATAAGTATAAAAACATATCCGACTTTGGATTCGAAATCCACAAAACATTAATGATATAACCCATGAATTAGACATTACATGAAAATCAAAGCTCTTCGACAACTCCATAATGAAACTAACTGTAAAAGATCAATAAAAAGAATATTATGAAACAATCAATATATTACAACAAATCTCCATACGATTATTTTTCAATTCAAATCTCTTTCTTCGTTTTTATTCTCAATATATTACTTATCTCTGCAAGAAAAACTCGCTTTTTCATTTAGTTTCTTTTTTGATCATACAACATCATGAACTGTAATTTATGCTACAGAAATGCAAGATCCCTACGTACGAATCAGTAATGATTTCAGCAGGACTTTCTTTATTTCTTATTTCGAGTGTAAAACAACAATTCTGTTAAGGCAAAGAAAAGAAATAAATTACTATTATCAATAATCACTCTTTGATTTTTGATCATTTGAACAGAAATATTTCTACATTCAGAATGCTTAGAATGCTATGTCGTCTGACTTCTGCTTTGAGATCATTCCTCTACGGTTTCTGAAAAGACAGGAAAACTATAATCCTATAACTCAATTGTTGGTACTCATGATTTAATCAAATATCGTTTAAATCTTCCTTCCAGACCAACAAATCGGAATAATACTACAGAGAGATCTTCAGCTGGCCTACCAAAATTTCACAAAGGATATATTCAGGGATTGTGATTATAACCCAGATCTTGCCGAAATACCGATATCGTTCAAGGAGCCCATATACGGCTCAAACCAACCGTCTTTCACCGACTTTGTTGCTCCTGGCGTAATATTAACGTGAGTTTGTTTTCAATCATCATTCAGGTACCCATAAATATGCACCAATATTTAAAGTATTAACAACTATCAATCGTCCATTCATTGGAGATTATGTATGAATATGAATACATATTTCCGTAACCCCTTTCCTAACCAAATTTTCAGTTTTATGAATTTCCTCACGGGAAGTTTCGTGTCACCATTCGTCATATTTTACATTCTCTTGATGTACGACAAGATATTCTGAGTATATTTCAGTGTGATATCTATTATTTGCTTGAACTTTAAACGACACGAAATTGCTTTTAAATGTTACATTTTGCTTGTGATAAAAACATTTTCAGTTTTGACATCAGCATGACATTCATTTTTATTGGAATCACGAAATCTATGTATAATTTTGAAATATTGTTTTTAGGATTGTCTTCTTTTTGGCTGTGGCATTGACTTCATCGGCATTGATAATAGAGAGAATGGAAGGACTGCTGGATAGATCGTGGGTGGCAGGTGAGTGATAAGCTACATAATTTGTAGGTGACGGCTGATCAAGAGGATAAAAGTTAATACTAGCTCTTCCCCTGGACGTGGAGTACTGCCTCTAGGAAAAAAATTAGAACGAGACAAACCGATTTATGCGAAAAATTCTATACGGATTTCGGAAATTTCATGTTTTAATATAAATTAACATTGCCATTGAAGAAATCGGATCCAATAATACAGATCCATGTTTGAAAATTACATGTTAACGGTGATCCAAGTCGGAAGTTTCAGGAATATATTCTGATAGGTTGTGGAAAAATGCAGCCAAAAATATGATTCGGAATGTTCTTGTTTCTTCTTAATAAATAGTCTGAGACTTGTTTTGTGGGACCGTCCGTTACTGTCAGCAGAACGAAGGTACAGTTGTTCGCCTTCTGAAATTTTACAACGATCCATATATCCGAAACCGAAAGAGCTACAGTCGAGTTATTGGTATCTTTTACTGAGGCTGTAAAAATGCTATTTCGCTCGACCCCAATCCACTTTTTCCCCGACTACGAGATCCCCAGGCAAAATTTTGAAAGCAACTTATATACCTAACACACAACCTAAATATGTTTCTGCTGAACATAAGAAACGATCAGAGCTTCTATCTTGTGAAGCATAAAAGAGGAAACAAAAAGATAAAATAATTATTACCCCAGAATATTTCGAAGCAACCAACGACGTAGACATGAGTTGTTAGAGTACTCATTCATTAAAATGTCTTCAATTATTCAATTTTTGAGTATCACAATTGTCTACTAAATACCCTCTTTCGAACTTTGATAATCTGAAGCAAATATGGAAGAGACCTCTCAATTTAATTATAGAAATATTCCTCCTGACACTTTACCACTTGAGAGACGCTGAGTGAACAGACTCTGTCTAATAAGTGAATTGCATTTGAAATCATTAGCGATCAAGGGTACCCAGAACCATAACTCCGAAAGCATATCACAGGCAATCCATATTACCCGTCTTGAAGGCATAGCCATCACTGATCCGTCTTGAAGGCATAGCCATCACTGATCATCATTCATTCTGACAAAAATTTTACATGCTGCAAGTCTCGTTTTCGCATGAATATAGTTTCACATAAAACTATCTCTCACAAATATTTTCTTTTCAGGTGTCTCCGCCGGAGAAATTCTGTTTTCCCATGTGGTCACCCAGTTCGTCGTCATGTGTGGTCAAACAGCGCTCGTGTTGATCTTCATGATATTAGTCTTCGAGGTGGAGTGCAAAGGCAACTTGATCTTCGTCATCATCATTACGATTCTGCAAGGGCTTTGCGGCATGTGCTTTGGCTTCGTCATTTCGGCAATTTGCGAGTTAGAACGGAACGCCATTCAGCTGGCACTGGGTAGCTTCTATCCGACACTGCTGCTGAGTGGCGTTATCTGGCCTATTGAAGGAATGCCGACGATTCTGAGGTACATCTCGACTATCCTACCGCTGACCCTTGCAACGACGTCTCTCAGATCCATGATGACCAGAGGATGGTCCCTGTTAGAACCCGACGTGTACTATGGTTTCATTGCAACCATCATTTGGATAGTTCTGTTCTTGTCGATAAGTTTGGTAGTTTTAAAATTGAAGCGGGGTTGAAGTGGTTTTTCATAGAAAACAGGACGATATTTCTTGGGGCTATACTTTCGAGTATTGATCCCTAGTAAATGTTCAATTCTAACGAGTTTATTTGATTTTTGGCGTGTGGTAGGAAGTGTAGATCAAAGATTCGAATTAGTGCAATGGATATCTTTCAGATCATAGTCACTGTATTTATATTAGAAACTTGCCCTAAAATAAAATAGCTGTTCGTTCTAGTAATAAGAATAAATTAATTTTTGTATTATTGTATTGATCACGACTTTCGAGGCCTTTACGAACTATACACAAACATTTGCATGTAATTACGAATTCGAAGATGGGAGAAAATTTTTTGTGTCATAGAATATTCATGATAGATTGCATATAAACCACAATAGAGAGAACTTGGTGATGATATCACCGGTTCATTATCCAAAATAATAAATTAAGAAAAATATCACTTTACGTAAATGTTCGTAAAGATAGGAATTGAAATAATTACTTAATTTTAAGTGTGCTCAAGTTTAATGTTAATATTGTTATCATGTGGTATTGTGATGTATGTTTGTTATATAGTACAATAATAAATACGAAAGAAAGAAAATGGTTAGATATTGGAGAACTGGTAACCTACTAGTTTTTGTTTTGCATATACAGAAGCACTCAAAAGAGAATAATAAACATTGGCTCTCAAGATCAATAACTTCCAAGAATGTTTCTCGAAAAATAGTTTTTAATGACGCGTCAAATAAACGATGAGTTTTGGAACCTTTGGTGTAAAAGTTGAAACTTTTCTAGAGATCAATTACCCTAACACCAAACTGATATTTTTGCACTCGACGCGCGTTTCGCTAACAAGGTTAGCGAAACGCGCGTCGAGTGCAAAAATATCAGTTTGGTGTTAGGGTAATTGATCTATAGAAAAGTTTCGACGCGTCAAATGATGTTTTCCTGATTTCCCAGAAGACAGACATTCAACCTGTCTTGTAATATAGTTCAGATGTATGAAATTCAACACTGCAGGTACTAGATTCCATAAAGGTCAGTTTATGTTGTTGCTGAAACTAAATTCGCCCAGTTCGTTCGATTCAATGGTTAATACTTCCATCATACTACTCGATGAGTGACTACAGCCTAAAACCACCCTTCTGTGAGCCTGAGGAGGCTTCCAAATATCTTGCCAAGAGTAGTGTTTCCAACAGATCTTCCAGGAATGTTGGTACCTATTGTTAAAACCTCACTCGATATTGCATCTTAAGATCCAATATCCGTAAAACCATATGAAAATAGTATCAGGAGGAAAAGTGATTTTTGTGAGAGATTATGAAGTATGACAGGAGATCTGCAGAGTCTGTCAACCATGGTAGTTACTTTTTTCCCAACTCACTCAAGATTTTTTTTACAAACGTGGAGAATACAAATCTCTAGAATTTATGAATGAAACTTGAAAACTCACATTCAATACCTAGGCCCCGACCTAGGCAAAACTTCCACTACCGGCGGATTGAAAACTAGAAAAACAATTCACAATTTTAACGTTGGAGTAAAAAACTACACTATAGATGTGAATGTAGAAATAAATTAATTTTCTAGTGAAAATCTTCGGCCAGGCCAATTTGTTGATTCATTTTCCGTCAATTTTCGTAAGAAAGAAATGAATTCCAATATACAGAGTGGAATATATTGGAGTAATGACGCAATGATATCCCAATTGCATTGCTTTCTATCATTTCCAAAGTCATGGAAAAAGCAATCAATATGAATCTTATCAAATATCTAGAGAAATCAGGAATAATTAATGATCGACAATAAGGATTTGGCCATGAGAGATCAACCAGCGACTTATTGGCTTATGTTTCTCATATTTGGCAGCATTCAATCGAGAAATTCGGAGAAACGATAGCTGTTGCACTCGATATTTCAAAATCGTTTGATCTAGTTTGGCATCGGGGTCTCCTTTCTAAGCTGCCGTCTAATGGTTTGCCTCCTCAGTTGTGTGCTTTATTGAAGAGTTTCTTGTCAGATAGGTCTCTGTATGTAGTTGTTGATGGAGTATCATCTGATATTCTCCCAATAAATGCAGGTGTTCCACAGGGTTCAGTTCTGGCGCCCACTTTGTTTTTGCTTCATATCAATGATTTGCTCGAGAAAACATCTTGTTCAATACATAGTTTTGCGGACGACAGTACTCTTCATACCAGTTTCTCTTCCACAGTCCCCATACCAGCTTGAGAAACAAAAATTCAAAGAAACATTCACGTCAATAAAATTAACGACGACTTGGCAAAAATAATAGAATGGGGTAACATGAACTTGGTGGATTTTAATGCTACGAAAACCCAGGCATGTCTCTTCTCAAGAAAAGCCGATCTATCATCATCAAATATTCAGATGTTAGAAGTAACTGTTCCTACTAAATCAAGTATCTCGATGCTAGGAATTACGATCAGTGATATTCTCTCGTGGGAAAACCATGTGAGATCGATCGCTAAAAGTGCTTCCCAGAAACTTGGATTTCTACTTCATGAGAAGAAATACTTCGCTTCTTGTCAGCCTCTAATGATTTACAAGGCTCAGATACGACCTGTCGTGGAATACAGTTCTCATGTGTGGAGTTCGGCACCAAAACATTCATTGAAGCTTCTCGATTCTATTCAGAGAAAGGCAATTCGACTTGTTGGTGATTCTTCGCTCACAGACTCGCTCACTTTATTGAAACATCGTACAAGGGTCGGAGACTTTTCTCTCTTCTATAGATACTTTCACGGTCGATGCTCTTCCGAATTGTTATCAATCGTTCCCCCCTTGGCAATATCTATACGAATGACTCGACGAGTACATTATTCCCACCCCTTTGTTGTGAATTTGGAAACATGTCGAACCTCTCTTGCTCAGGGATCTTTTGTCAATAGCTGAGCTTTGGAACTCCTTGCCAAAAGAGGTTTTTCCTGAGGCTTACAAACTTCAGAAATTCAAAGTAAATGTTAATTCGTATTTCCTGTCCCTTGATTCACGCGGTGTTCTTTGAACATTACAGGGCTTCCCTTTCGTGTGAATCTGCATATGAAAAAAATAATAATAATTGATGCCCTTCTATTCATTTGTGGTCAGAAAAGTAATTGCCTTCTGGCAGGAATCTTCTCGATAAGATAAAAAGAGACAATGGATTTTCAAAACCACGACAAGTGTTTTGCTATACTGATTGAAGAAGTTATTGTACAGTGAAACACGTGTCGCGGTTTTTTGAACCCATTGTATGTGAGAATCGTACAGGAAACTGTTATAGTTTTGTTGATATGTATTTGCATCAAGACCAGTTCGATTAAATTTCTGTGATAATATGTTTGGATTTCAATCCCCCATAAATATCGAGTTCAGGCATGTATCACTTATAGGTAATCAAATCATACAGAGTGATAAAAATCAGATAGACGACCCAGGTTCGAATCCTGGGAGTACCAGAATATTTCAAATTCGGTATTTGCCGACCAGTCACGGAGCAAAAGTGAATCGGATTCTACTTACGAAACAATTCAAAATTTTCAAATTAAATGTTAGAATTGACAGCCATCCTCCTCTTGAGAAAATCCAAGGCGATTCTGCAAATTTCGTTTGAGATTATTTCCGAGGCTATTTCTGAATTTCAATACATATTATGTCTTTCATTCCTAGAATATTGCTGGGCCTGATGAAATAAATCGGGAATGGGGCAAAAGAATGCAACGAATGATGTTGCCCTTCCCAACATTAGACGGCAGTCGAAAAACGTGCCTTTTCGTGCGCTTTTCATGAAATTTAACGATACATAATGGGCATTCTTCTTTGATTCATTCTCAACTTGTTTTCTATCACACCAGAACATCAATGTTTCTTCATGTAATCGGCAGACGTTGTTACATTTCGGACATTTTTGTCGCAGAAACTCCTATCAAATAGAGAATTAAGTTTTATCTATCCTCAACCAAATTAATTATATCTTCATTGTGGTAAACAGTTAACAGTAATAACTTTTGAACAAATAGGGAGCGTCACGTTTTGACTTCAGATTCATATTTCAAGCTCAAAATACTTGAGTTGATTGTGTCATTTGACAATCAGGGTACTGAATATTTGACAAACTTGACCTTGGGTCCGGGTTTTCTTAACCAATCATCGTCAATTTTTTACTTCTCTGAGTTTCACTCAGTGATGCCATTATTTTCAATTTTTCGAAATTTCGACAATGAAATAATAACTGAAACTAGAATCGAGACTAGACTAGAACTTGCAGAAAGCTGCAAGCTTTCTGCAAGTTGACCGAAGTCGATTCTCGATCGCGGCGGGTTATTTGTTGCGACTTCGTCGTACGATGGCCCGCTGTAAGAGGTCTCCTCTGGCTTGGACAGAGAGAGTTTGAGACTTTGGTCGTCTCCCAGCAGATGGCGTTGCCTCTTTGAGGTTTACACCATCTGCACCAGTTTCAGAGATTTACTTCATAAGGAGTAGATAGTTTCGAAATGTTTGTCGTCACAGTCCAACCAAGTGTCACTGATGAGACCTGGTAGGTCGAAACAGCTGTCTGGCATTGGATTTGTGAATGCAATCATTTCGAACATAGGAATTCTGATTTCTGTGAAGGGATGCAGCTTTCTGCAAGTTGACCGAAGTCGATTCTCGATCGCGGCGGGTTATTTGTTGCGACTTCGTCGTACGATGGCCCGCTGTAAGAGGTCCCCCTGTCTTGGACAGTGAGAGTTTGAGACTTTGGTCGTCTCCCAGCAGATGGCGTTGCCTCTTTGAGGTTTACACCATCTGCACCAGTTTCAGAGGTTTACTTCGTAAGTAGATAGTTTGGAAATGTTTGTGGTCACAGTCCAACCAAGTGTCACTGATGAGACCTGGTAGGTCGAAACAGCTGTCTGGCATTGGATTTGTGAATGCAATCATAGATAGTATTTATTTTGAATTGATTTTGTCAACCCAATTTTCATATGTAGAAATGGAAAAATTGATTGAACATTACAAATTTGTAGAGAAAACTTCTATTGAATAGGTTTAAAAAAATGTTGAAAAATGATATTTTTGGTAACCAGATGACCTCCCACAGCGAACGTCAACCCTCATAAGTCGAAACTTGGGCGAGCTAACGATTAACCAGGTCTTACCTTTCAACGTCTGATTCCTATCATTTGCAAGAATGAGGAGTGAAAGGCTGTCGAAGTCCAGTCAACCGTGCAGATCATGGCCATTTTTTATAGCTTAAACTTGGAAAACACTTTTTTGTAATATTCCCACAAAGAGATTTTCATACAAAAATTTTAAATTCGATAGTTACCAAGAGAAAGGGGACAATTTTTTCATATTCAAGATATAATTTTCGCCGTCTGGACTATCTCATAATCAAATAGGGTACGGAGCAAGCCATCTGAAGAGATCATATAATCGAAGACAGTTTACCATTATTATTCTGTAGCAAGAAAGAAGTCCAGATTTCACAACTACATTGATGGCATATGAAGCATTATCATGAAATTCCATCGGTTAGACACTCTTGATCGAATTTTGAATATAGGTATAAGACAATATTCTCAAATAATGATGGATTATGAAACAAGCGCGATATTTGTTCAACTCATTCGACGGTAGGTTCAAATTGAATACAAATCAGTGGAATAACATCATAGATTGATTATCAAGTTAACAAGTTATATCCGTTGGGTTGAATCCATAGTTTTCGAAGTAGGTATTAAACCCATAACACGTGTTTCAGTGTTTGGTGGGATGGATGACTGATGGAATTTAGTACCTACTCAGCAAAACGATACAATTCTTTTAATATAAGCGGAACATACTTATGAAATGAGTAAGAATCAACATACGCCCACTCTTTGTTTCTCAGAGGACATTCACCAAAAACTGAGTTCAAATACCAAGTGGCACCCATGAATCTTGACAGAAAATGCATGCAGAATCTATCAGATGAACACTTTCGAATGAAAAATCACGATTTTTCTTCTGTTTTGAAACCCAGCTGTTTTACGTTGTTGTTATTCATATGCTTGTCTGCTCGTCATACTGAAAGGTCACAAATCATTGGTTCCATTCGAATAATTAGCAATCATTACTATAATATTGCTGAAAAAATGTTGTTCGATTCGTCTCGAAAGGTGTTGATTATTCCTAAACGCATTCGTAACAAGATCAATTTAATTTGCTCTGTGCGATATTCGATGGGAAAATATTTCTCTTTCTAACAACAACCCTATGAAAAGTACATAATTCAATCTACTGAATTGAGCATCTATTAAATAGTTGATTCATGACAGATTCACTGTTTCTGATGAGTACATATCATCAAAAAATGTCTATTAGTTCTCGATATTGACTCCAGCATAGGAGTCGAACGACAAAATAATCTCGCATACAGATTAATCCCCGAAAAGTAATTTTTCCGTACGAAAATATTGTCTTTAACATCTTCCTATCAAAACACAACGCGTTTGTCACTGACACTATGGAGTTTGGTTATATCGTGTTCCTGATGATATTCAATTCGAGAAATTTTGTGATAGGACTACAAGAGGGAATCAAGACTTTTACTACTAATCCCTCGCCTTCATTTCCTAAGGGAATAATATATGGCATTATACTGCAGAAACCATAAGTATATGCTACCAGCAGAATCTTAGGAAGGGAGATATGCTTTTTACTTCTAACAATGCTCTGGTGCTGATTTTGGAGAGGGATCAATTAATACTCAATCAATCAGGGTAAAATGCTTAGTGTGCATCCGTGCAAGTTGCGAATTTGAAGCTTGTTTTACATTTCTATATCTTGTAACCGTATCAATTCTGATGTCTATTAACTTTGGAATATTACATGATAGAATTCTGTGTTTTCGTTTAAGAATGTTGAACTCGAGGTTGAAACGTCTTTCAATTTATGTATCTTGCTTGGAAAGATCATCAATGATAATTTCACATATTTGACAATACAGAAATGACAAAAAAATTAATTGAAAAGAAATAAAAACTGGTTCCAACATGGACAATCCTTCATGTATAATACCTACAGACATTACACATACGAATATTATCTGAAGAAATGAAGAATTAATTTGGAATATTAAGGCACTCGGCGTGGGTTGATAACACAGAATGTTTCCCTCATATATAAAATGTCCCATAAGAGCAATGCAATTATCGAAAACTTGCAGCGGTAATTGCATTGTATCAAGTCACCATAACAACACATTTGAAACCGTATCGCTAGACGTCAGTAAACAACACAAACAAATGTCAGATAGACTTGAAAAATAGAAAAGTATAAATGAACAAAAAATAACATTTCCTTGAGAATTTCTTTATTCGTGAAATATTCCGATGAATTGCATTCATGCATAAAAATTACCAGATAATTTTGCATTCAAGCGTGATATCTTATACAAATTGCATTCGGTTATTTTCATATTTTGTAAAAAAGCCCTCGTCCTTCGGACTAGGGCACTTTCGCCAAAATATGAAAATAAACTTGCAATTTTTAGATATCCTGCCGTCTCGGGAATTCATCAAATTATCATGCACCCAAGTCATTTGATGAGCAAAATTTCGAAAATCATGGATATGCAGCACACTTTCTAACCGCACCCGATTATACTCTTTACTGTTTTCTCTTCAGAAACTCTCCTCTGAAGTCGTCAAAATCAATCGAAATTTTCATATTGCTAAGCTCAGCCCCCTCCGAAAATCCAATTTCGATGTGTCCTTAATTTTAAATATTCACGAGATTAGAATAATGGTCTCATAGTCAACCACGAAAAATGACTGCAAAAAAAAAGTGTTCAACATTGTAAAAAAAATTATGAGTGTTTACATTTGTTTTGGATTTATTTTATATCAATTTGATTCTTTATTTCATATCATGTTTCATTTTTCTTTCATAGATTCAACACTATAATTTTCATTTTTTGACCAATGAGCTTTTGAAAAGTTTCAAAATGGTCAACAATATTGACAGTGGGATTTCATTCATGGAACATTTTGAATCACATTCCAACAGACTATGTTAACTTTAATGATCTTATGGTTACTGAAAATTCAAACCGAGTACAAAAGTCGACATATTCAACGTAGAACTCTAGGAGACAGAAAAATACTTCACAAGAACAGTACTTAGCCTTCAAGTCGCAGCTTCAAACGTTGCTTTTATGTTTCTCATGTCAGATATATTTCTTTTTTCAATTATTGTGTATCATAGATCTACAAAGTACTTATATTATGAGAGAAAAATGAACGAAACGAAAATTATAAACGTACATTTAGAGTTATATTGAAAACAGAAGCCACTTCATTTCAAACGAGATCTGATTGTTTTATACCACTTTGACTTAGATAAAAATTTGTTTGTTGAATAAACAATTCTACTTGGATTAATCGAAATAAAAAAGAAGAAAAATGCTGCTGATAAAATACTGTATTTCCAGTAAAAAATGAATTCGAAATTCAATTCATTCATATACAAAATAAATAATAGAATACGAAACAAGTAACTTACGTATTTCAAATTGACATCAAACCTATGAATTTCTTGATTCCAGTGGATTATTTATCGAGATCAAGAAATGCATCGTTATCACCACAAAGGGGTAGGTCAAAAATGGATATCCAAGTTTGGAAAATATTGCGCTTACTCAGCTCTATATTTCTCATCTTCTAACAGCCAATCTCGATGACTCAACAATTTCTCGTTCCAATAAAGAATCAGATCATTCAAGCTCTCACCACTACCCCCATATTCCAGGGGTAGCACTGACTTGTCGAAAACTTTATAGAAACTGTCCAGACCTTTATGCACACGCACTTTTTTCCTAATTTCTTCCGACATGAAGCTCTTGAAAAGATTTATCATCACATTCATATAAAACGGAGCATTTACAAATTCGAACTGATCGCAAACTAAGTGGTAGTTCATCCAGCCAAAAACCGATCTTTTGACAACGCTTGGTGTCAAAGGTTTAGCGTGCCAAACGGTCACGCCCTGCATATCAAAAATTGATATGATGCCATCGAGTTTTGAACAGTCGTATTCCAACAGGGCCGCGACATCTAATAACATCTGCCCGACTCTGAAAACATTGTCTTGGGTATGCTTCTTGGGGTCGTGGGCTCCTGCTTTTATGATGACAACCAGGTGGTTTTTGTATAATTTCTTCAAAGGCACGAAGACTCCAAGTTTCACGAGGTCTTGAATTTCATTTAGTCTGGGATCTCGGTTTCTGTACCAAACGACCTCATCCCTCCTAATCGTGTAATAATTTTCTATTTTGAGCTTCGTTTTTTCTACGTCGAACTGACACCCTTTCAAGAATGTTAACAGGTACTTATCTTCTAAACGTGCATGCAAGGTTTTTCTCTGGTCCAGCAACCATTTTTTGATTTCTTCCAGAGCTTGTGCTTCAGTACCCACAAGTCCATCGAGACGCTCTTCAGTCAAATTTTGACCCTGTTCTAGAAAAGACACATTTTCGAACATGTTTATCACACTCCGGAGTATGAATGATCGTTTCGAGGCAGAGCTGATGAAAGGTCAACTATCAATCGTGTAATAGATAAAATATATGAATGACTAACGCTGCCATGAAATCGAAACATCTAGCGTCCGAGTAACAAGAGATTAGAATGTGTAACTTACCAATACAAAATAATTAACAAACCTGTTTGCGTATTACCTGTTGATGCAATCGACTCCATAATAATGGGAGAAATTACGAAATCATGCAAACGATTGCACTCTTATCAGCGATAGATAGAATCATCACACCATCAAATGAACTATTTCCAGTCATTCGTTCGTTCGAGCGTTTTTATTTATACGATATTGAGTTGATTAGACATTTGAAACCAGTAACTTGGCTCATTCATTAGCGGTGACCTTCACTACTCTAGGAATTATGTAGACTGCTGTTACTGCAACAGATAAAATAAATTTCTTGCGAACTCTACCGATGAACACACTAGTGCAACTATGCATTATCAGGGATGCAGCGTTGTAGTGTGCGAAATGACTTGCATAATGAAAAATATTCTTTTGTTTTTTGATTTCGTCCCCGACAAAACCACCCTCAAAAGTCGAAGTTTGTGCGAGATGAGGATTAAAGAGGTGTTATCTTTCAAGATGCGATTTCTAGCGCAGTTCAAGTTCATTTAAATGTCTTGTCATCCATCTAAATACTAACCACGATAACGCTGCTTGCTCTATAGCTATCTCCATATTGTTATTTTGATTTAATATAATAGGAAGGAAACTGATACTTCTGTATTGCTGAATGACAATATGAGTGTCCCATGTGATACTGTAGAAAAAATGGTCTCGTTTTGTATATTCATCAATCAGTATTCACAATCAATTCTAACAATGCTGATGTAAACTTCAAATCAGATGCCGGAACTAATGAATTTATGATTTGAAAATACCCTGGTATCAGTTATACCATTAAGTGAGAACTATATGGGAGATCAGAAAAAAAAAATACACTTTTTTAGTTATGTGGTACGAACAATTAGAGAGTTTGTTTATTCCAAAGACATTAAAACTGATGGACTGGCCCTAAGAGAGAGAGGACTGCGGAATGAGTAAGAATACCTACTTCAAGTATTTGCTCTAAGCGAATTTCATCCTCAATGTAGCAGATGAAAAGAGGTTAACAAGGACAGAGTAATTCAAGTATAAAATAATCATTCTGTCCTTCACAATATAAGTTCAATGTGCATATTCTTTCTCTCTCCAATGTATTCCGCATCGTGTTATATGGAAAACTATCATAAAGGCCAGTCAATTAGTAATGTCTATGGTTAACCTGTGACTTAGTGATGATAGTGTTACGAAATCTCCCAGCGCCGGCCCTGTCGCTCGTATGTAACATTCCGGGAAATCCTGTCTCGCGTGGAAAATTCGATACACATCATCGAGACCTATCTATAAGTTTCTCCATAGGCATACGAAAGTATAAATAGGAAGAAACTTCATCGCGACGGCAGAGTTTTATCAGAGTTTCTAGTAAAGAGGGTTTGTAGAATCGAGAGTGGGGAATTCAGAGCTTAGTGGAGAGTCGAAGTTGTATAAGCAGAGTTTTAATATAGAGCGTTGGATAGTTTAGCTGAACAGTTTGAGTGATTGTATTGTATTTTGATGAAGAGATCTAATAAAAGTAGTTTAGTATTGTTTGGAGTATTAATAAAGGAACCCAAGGAAATATCGTAATAGTGGGGTCAGAAGTAGGAATTTTGCTGATAAATAAGAACAATTTATGGTGAATTCGAAAAATCATACGATATGATGGAGGACATGATGAAATTTATCCAAAACCAATTTGGAAAGAAGACAACGACAGGAAGATGAAAGGCGATGGCAGGAGGACAAACGAGAAGAGGAAAAGCGACGGCAGGAAGAATAACAATCAGAGGAAAAGCGACGACAGGAGGAAAAAGAATTAGAGGAGAAGCGGCGGCAGGAGGAGAAGAAAAAGCAAGAAGATGAAAAGAAAGAATGGGAAGAAGCATGCCAGAAAATTCTCCAAGAACAGAGAAAAAAACGAGATCTCCAGAAAATTATAGAACAACAAAAGAATGAATTAGAACAAATAGAAGAACAACGGAAAGAAGACGTCCACATGGTTCTTGAACATCAAGGCAATTTCTTCGAACAAGTGTTGCGGAAAAACGAAGTACAAATGGAAGAACTGAGAGAGGAACTGAAAGGAGAACTGAAGGAATACCTAAAGAAAATCGACGAGGTTAAAAAGAAGGTAGATACAGTGCAAGAGGAAATGAGAAATTGAATGAGAGGTCTAGAAAAGCAAATGGTTCTTCTCAAGAACCAAGATCGCCGAGACAGAGTTGCCACATCAACAATTTCCGTATAACCACCGACTTTCTTGGTGGTTATACGGAAATTTCTATTTCTTGGTCTTGGTCCATGTGTCGCCGACAAATTGAGGCTGCGACCAATGGATGGGGCGAAGAAGAAAAATAGCTCTGAGAGAGCCATCTTTCGATATACTGCAGACGATACCGATCGAACAGGAAAAGAAATATGGGGACCTGATTTCTGCTTTAGAGTTGAGGTATGGCGATCAACACCGAGAACAGCTGAACCGGGGTCAAATGAAGACTCGCACACAAAAATTAGTTGAGAGTCTGCAAGAATTCGAAGCAGATGCGAGACAACTTATTCAGCTGGCTCATCCAGAAACAGCTGGAGATTTTGAGGAGCAAAAAGCAGTGCAGATATTTATAGACGGACTAAGAGAAACAGAAATACAAAGAACTCTGCGATTGACAAGTAGCGATGCTTTGGTCAGCTCTTTGGGAATGGAGGCGGCCTTCAACACGCCAAGAACGAAAGTGCGTGCAGTTTCAATAGAACAACCTTCACAACGATGTGGCACAGCGGATAGATCAGGTTAGAAAGTTCTGGAGGAAATCAAATCAAGAAGAAGAAGAAGGAGAGGACATGCTATAGATGTGGAAAACCATTTGCAATCATTTGCAAGATGTATCCACTAGCGCACTAGAAAACATAATGAGTGGTCCGAGGAACGGTGAGTGAGCGATATGATATCTCTGTTGTGTTTTTTGTAGCAAGAAGTAGTGACTAGAAGTTCGAATACGACGTGACTACAAGTTTTGGCTCGAAGTATAATGAAATTGAAAACGGTATATAACTTGTCAGGTGACAAGTTGTGTAATATGTAAGAGATATAAATACAAAATAATAGCTTCCTATCAAGCTTTCAATCGTTCACAATAGGTGCGACTGTTTCAACTGTAAAAATTCCACTCTGTCAGGAAAAAATGGAGTCATACTAATATATTCTTGAGGGTTTCAATGCATGTTCATAAGGAATATATTGTATTCTATAAAAATTCCAATGAATTCCAATTGAATTCAGAATACATTGGCATCTCTTTCATTTGTGATAATAATTGATCGAAAGCCACAAACAACTGAATGATTTATTAATAAAAATATAATAAGTTATACTGGAGGAAGGAAGAATGTCCAATGATTTCACAAACTGAAACTGTATATTCAAAAAACTTTCTATGATACGTTCAGTTGGAACCACGAATGTTTGAACGTAATTGTAATAAATTACTTTTTTTAATAATTAAAATACACAAAATTTCCATTCTTTACCATGGTTCCACCACATGTTTGTAGTTTGCGGCATCAAAGTACCAATTCGCTGCAACTTATCGAACAAAAAAAGATACATACCACTCGAAAAACTTACATGAATACATGCGATTTTCTTGAGTTGCAGCGACAAATTGTATCGCGGAATTCAGGTGTTAGTAGTCACAATCAGTTATAAAACGACTGACCTTTTCTAACTCAGTCACGGCAAGTAAAACGAAAGCATCCAGTCCTCTAATAAAATTACATATTGGTACCTCTCTTTTATTATTGAAAAGAATGTTTCATTTGGGATAATCAATTGATTCGAAGGATTGAGATAGTTGAATGATACAAATCTCACAATCTTAGCAAAACCTAAAAGTTCAATATCTTGCAATTATGATTATTGTGAACACAATACTCGATATTTCAAAAGCGTTTGGCATCGGGATCCCCTTTCTAAACTGCCGTCTAATGGTTTGCCTCCTCAGTTGTGTGCTTTGTTGAAGAGTTTCTTGTCTGATAGGTCTCTGTATGTGGTTGTTGATGAAATATCATCTGATATTCTCCCAATAAATGCAGGTGTTCCACAGGGTTCAGTTCTGGCGCCCACTCTGTTTCTGCTTCATATCAAGGATTTGCTCGAGAAAATAGCTTCAATACATAGTTTTGCAGACGAAGTACTCTTCATACCAGTTTCTCTTCCAGAGTCCCCATACCAGCTCGAAAAACAAGAATTCAAAGAAACATTCACGTCAATAAAATCAGCGACGAATTGGTAAAAATAATAGAGTGGTATAATATGAACGTAGTGGAATTTAATGCTACGAAAACCCAGGCATGTCTCTTTTCAAGAAAATCCGATCTATTATCATCTAATATTCAGATGTCAGGAGTAACTATTCCTACAAAATCAAGTATCTCGATGCTAGGATTCACGATCAGTGATAATCTCTCATGGGAAAACCATGTGATATCGATCGCTGAAAGTACTTCCCAGAAACTTGGATTTCTATTTCGTGCGAAGAAATACTTCACTTCTTGTCAGCTTCTAATGATATACAAGGCTCAAATACGACCTGTCATGGAAAACAGTTCTCATGTGTGGAGTTCAGCACCAAAACATTCATTTAGGCTTCTCTATTCTATTCAGAGAAAAGCAATTCGTCTTGTTGGTGATTCTTCGCTCACAGACTCGCTCACTTTATTGGAACATCGTAGAACGGTCGGAGACTTGCCTTTCTTCTATAGATACTTTCACGGTCGATGCTCTTCCGAATTGTTATCAATCGTTCCCCCCTTGGCAATATCTACACGGATGACTCGACGAGTACAGGATTTCCACCCCTTTGTTGTGAATTTGGAAACCTGCCGAACCTCTCTTGCTCAGGGATATTTTTTCAGTAGAACAGCTGAGCTTTGGAACTCCTTGCCAAAAGGGGATTTTCCTGAGGCCCACAACAAACTTCAGAAATTCAAGGTGAATATTAATTCGTATCTCCTGTCCCTTGATTCACGTGGTGCTCTTTGAACATTACAGGGCTTCCCTTTTGTGTGAATCTGCATTAAAAAAAACATACATATGGCGTTGTTTAGTAATAGGAATAGTTACTCAATATTTTGCTTCCTTTGAGATATCTTGATGTGAAGAAATATTTCTGGCTTTCTACAAACATCTACCACTCCAACAATCATTGCATCCTGAAAATGTTACACAAAAACCATTTGCTATTTTTCTCTACCTTGTCACTTGTAACGCATTTGAAGATTGTTAAGTTGGAACAAATTTACTATCTATAATCTTTCTTGAGACAACCTTGATGATGAAATAGTGAGGCATAATATTCACCTCTCTTTAACCTGGGCTCTCCGATCATTGCTTTGCATTTTTCACAGTTGTAGTTTACCAACTCATGAAACTGACGAGCGATATAATGAGCAAACTTCTAGTATTCACTTGCTAAGAAGATAATTTCAATGATTCCGTTGCTTCGGTAACTGAAAACAGTTGCTTCTAAATGAAACACGTTCTATTGGTCAGAAGCTTTTCATACAACGTATAAATTCGACTATCAGAAAAAATATATATGGAAATACAGTACACATCACGACTGATGGCGATAGACTCTCCCAACTAAATTAATATTGGATCACGATATTCCCCCATCGTCCTTCAAATTTATAATCACTGGATTCACCTCCGATGGAACTGCTGCAAATGTTCCATTTTCCCAATATCACCGCTCTATATCTACATGTCGGCAACGCTTTTGCCATTCCTCGGAAGTGATTTTATCAAACTCGTGCTCCGCCAGTTTCCTCACATCTTCCAACTTGAAAGTTACGTTCTTCTGGGATACGTTGTCTTGGACAATTGTCCAAATGAGTTCAATGGGATTCAAATCCGGATGGTAGGGTAGAAAACGCAGAACATTATGTCCGTGTTCAAGCAGAACCTCATCAAATTTGTATCTGAAATGATGCTTCTAATTTTTTCCTCGATTAACTCGTATAATTCGGGTTTGAGCATGTTAGGGGTGAACCAAATGTTTTTTTTGTGCAACCACTTCACGATGTCAGCCTTCATAGAATTTGTGTTGGGGGCTGGATTAATTTGAATGTTATGATATGGTAAATTTGGGATTAACTTCAACCATGATATTCAGAATTAATTTCTGATTGATAATTCCCTGATTTAACTATAAGACGACAATTAAGTATAAAGCTCATTTCACCTTTTGCATGGTGCCTTGGTACCTTCGCAATATTTTTCAATAACCCTTTGGTCGATTCATCCGTCCAGTTCTGGGAAGATATATGACATCTATGAAGGTATGTTCTATCAAGAATCACAATTGGTCGCTGTTGGCTCGAAAATAATTGATTTTTTGTAAATACTCGATCCTCAATGCCCTTATGTCAATTTTCTCTATTTAAATTATTTTCAGTCCTTCATTTGAAACCTATTTTCTTGTAATTTCTACGAAGAAACGTTTTAGACCACAAGTCCCATCGGCAGTGAAAATTTGTTCTCACCACCAATCTGTCTGTTTTTGATGTGTTATCTCTTTCGCACTTCGAGTGGTCTTGACGCTTCACCGACATATTTTTGACCACACGAATAAGGAATTCGAATTATAATAATTACTTTCGAAAAACCTATTTGAAAATTTTGAGAACAGAAAAAGATTTTTTCCCGAAACGTTGAAAATGCTGATATATTTATCGTACCGTACTTTTTCAACTACCAAGATGCTTGTGCGGAAATTTCTGCTGGTGTAGCAGAAAATTCCTTCGTTATCCCTCATTTTCAATGATGATCGACCTAAAAATATAATTTTCAATTCAATCTCACGAAGAATTTGAAACGAAAATTCGCTGAATTTGGTTTTTGGTCAATTGAACGTAGTCCAGAGATCAAATTTATCAGGTCAAATGTTACATAGCCCATCATTTCATAAAACAATTCTAGGAGCAGCCGCCATTTATTTGGAATATACGTGAATTCTAAATTCATTACCTAATAGCTGCCAAATACGTAATGAACGATTTAAAATAGTGGGAGTAGAAAAGAGTTCATTCCAGCCTTTCTCCTTATTTCAAAAATAGGTTATTTGATTAACACCAATTCGAACACAAGCTTGTTCGATATGTAATATTATATCTTTGAGATATAATTGATGCCCTTCTATTCATTTGTGCTCAGAAAAATCATTGCCGTATGGCAGAAATCTTCTCGGTTATAATTGCACGAGTGCATAAAAATTACCGATAATTTTGCAAGAAAGCGTGATATCTAAAAATCGCAAGAGTTTATTTTCATATTTTGGCGAAAGTGCCCGAGTCCGAGGGACCAGGGCTCTTTTACAAAATATGAAAATAACCGAATGCAACTTGTACAAGATATCACGCTTGAATGCAAAATTATCTGGTCATTTTCATGCACGAATGTAATTCATTGGCATATTATTTGTATGGAGCACTCACCAAAACGCGAAATGTTTTTCTATTTTTGAAGTCTATCTGACATTTATTTGTGTTGTTTACTGACGTCTAGCGATAAGGTTTCAAATGTGTTGTTATGGTGACTTGATACAATGCAATTACCGCTGTAAGTTTTTGATAATTGCATTGCTCTCATGGGACATTTTATATATGAGGGAAATATTCGATAAGATACTGTCGAGCAGAGCTTGAGATTTTCGAACTTCTAGCGGACAAATTACTCGAAACTCTGTGTAGTATCCAGTCTTGGTGAATCACGTAAAAAAATTAGTGAATTCAATTCAATTCTTGACAAATATACCCACTCATTCAATTTCTATTGTATATAAAGGTACTGTTTACGATGGGATCATGGGCTGTGCTTATCGTTTCATTGGATCCAATAAAGGTCTTAATCTCGATGGTATGTTTCCTGTCATATATTTCAACACTCATCGACATGAAAACTGTATTTATCTCTAATAATACACAGGTGGCTGTCATTGGAAAATTCACATAATACCGTCACCGCATAATAAACTAAAGCTTCTAATAATGTTCGTATCTAATTCTTTTCGCACAATGATGGTCATTTCCAAAAATTACATGAACGTCCAAAATCTTAATAATATCCAATACGGTAAGATTCAAATATTCACAACTCGACTGAAACCTGATAAAAAACTCATGATGTAGAGAGTAATGAAAATTGAAATGAGGTTTGTAGAGACTTGCATATATACGTTATGTCCATCTTAAAAATATATACGGTTTTTCGGTCGTGTCTGATGATGAACCCAAGGGTGAACAACCACAACTCCTACTCAACACCTGAAAAAACATCTGGTATAGTATTTTTCACAGTAAATGGTATTGGCTTATTAACTGCAATAAACTACCCGATTTAATCCCATTGTGTAGAAAATCATCTGGTGAAAGATGCAAATGTGCTACAGGGTCGAACTTAAGAAATTTGAATTTTGCATAATGTAGGAGATATACAAGTAATTTATTCAAATGTTACAATTCTATTCTATATTTAGTTCAGTGTCGCTATCGTCTAGACTTTTTGTGACACCGGAATCTTTACGCTTTTTTCTTGATTCCATGGAATTTTCAACAATTCCTCTAACTGAAGTAAGAGGCACCTTCGTCAAATTACTGGTTACTTTTGCTGCAGCACCCGCGTTATATCCTTGCTGAAGTAAGGAACTATACACATTTTTTATAATGATTTTCGCGTCACAAGATAAGTGATTCTTCTTTAACGAACCACTGGAAGAAGCACTATTACTTTTTATCCACAGACGCCACATACTGCCTATTCTGTACGTTGGGGTATAAAATCTTTGCTATCAATGTCTGTGATAACAAAAAAATGTTATTAAATTATTGCACGCCGTAACACAAGTGAACACTTCCAATGAAATACAAAGACTAAAATGAACAAGAAGTGTAAGCTGTAATCCTCTACAATCCCTCTCTGAGAAACAAAATTACCTGAATCCGGTCCTTTTACATTTATGATATTCATCTCGGATTTTACAACTTAAGGGTCTAATTGGTTTTATTATAATCCTTCAGTCAATACCATTTATCATTTATTGTGAAAACTACTATAAACCATAATTCATGCATTCTACACCTATTCCCGTACCATCATATATTCCTCAAAAATGTTCATCAGAAACAGCTCCGTATTTGTGTTATATAAATTCGGCTCATGAAATGAGAAGAATATGCCATTTCTGGATACATATTTTTCAATGTGGGTACAACATCAAAGATGTTGCTGAAAAGGTCGTCACTGAATATGGTATAGTTTGTACAAGAGTGGCCATATCGCACGAGGTCGGAGTTTGGGCAAGATGCCGTAGGCGAGTGCGATATGGCCAATATCGATTCGAGTTGTACAGCTGATTTTTTCTTCGACCATGTAAATATTTCAAAACTCTCTTTTAAATTTCACATTGATAATAAATTCAATATTGAACGATACAAGTTGACAAAAAAAGCAGTCGGTTTTGGGTGAGACTCGAACCCACGACAATGATTCAGATGGTGTCAGAGGGCTAGCACGTTAACCACTAGGCCACATGGACTGTATAATTTGTTAAGTTGATTGTTGGTAGGTGTAAAGAGTTAATGTAAGTCCTTCAATTCGACGAAAAAAAACATCAATTGTGACAATTCAAACTCGACTCAATAAAACAAAGAATATTTCAAATATAAATCAATTCATTTATACTGAGAAGAAACAACTTGGATTTGGTGTTTGTAGGTGAACAGATCAGAATTGTGACGTTTCTACAAGGTTATCTCTGGTAACCAGGTATTTTGTTTTCTGTGATTGGTGGAATTCATGTCCTACCTTGTGTGAATATGAAGTCATATTCATTCAGCTGACTGGAATCGCCTACTTATCCGTTCAGTGAACTAAAAAGAAATATCAGCATATTTACGGGTGAGAGTAGAAAAGATATTATTGAAATTAACCATTTGAAAAAAAAACAAAAAATGAAAATAGGTAAAAGTTTAGTATGGAAGTAGTAGTTGAATAAAAATATATGCAAACTCGTATTTTGATACAAATCAAGTATAGCTATAACGTTTATATTTTTCACAATCGAAACCATAGAGGCGGCTTTACATAGTGAGAATGATATTCATGATATTTTCAAATAATTTCGTAAATGAAATGAACACTTTATTGTGATTTTCCCTCGCATATAACAAAAACGGTACACGTGTTTCACTTTACAATAGCTTATTCGGGCGCCTTATGATATTGTATAGTGAAACACGTTTAACGGTTTTGTAAACTATTTAGTGAAAATCACACCAAGTGTTACTTCACCATGGATTTTCATCAATTATCGACCAATTCCTCTAGTCATTCAATAGTATATCACACACCGAGGCGGAGATAAAATCATTTCTCTCGAGAAAAATATTGCTGAGCTATCTCTCGAGAGAGAAATTTTATCTTTTGTCGAGTATACTATTTTATTCCTAGTCATTCGGAAAGAATTCATAAAATGGAAGATTAATTAAAATACATTTTCTGTTTTAAGTAGGCACAGCAATGACGAATTCCACGGCAAATTGAATGATAAAATGGACTGACTTGGATATATAGGAAAAGTGATTGTGAAATATCATTTTAGAGTCAAAAATCTCTCCCAAGTCGTCAACTTCTCCACAAGTATGGATAATGTGATATTTCAATGAGTAATCAATTCTCATTTGGCACTGAAATCTGAACACAAACATTGAAATAAACCTCAATTTTTTTTGAAGATAGTTTTAATTTCACATTTGAAATTTCAGTGCCTTCAATTTTTTCTAGTTTCTTGGCCAGATCATTGAACAGGTTTTTATTATCAGTTTTCGATTAATTCTACTAATTGTTTATTTTTTTCATTGTAGGTTCCATTTCTCTAATTCGTGATTTATTGTTTCAGTTGGGATTTTTTCGATGTTTGAGGTATCTCAACAGGTTTCAACAAAGAAAATTATACAGACCATGTGAGTTCGGTCTAATATCAATAAATAAGGAACAATGTCAACCTCATTCAGGTAAATATTTATATCTTTCATAAATATAGAAGTTAACTCTGACTAGGTTACAATTTCGAAATCGAAGTTCTGGCACAAAAATAGCAAACATTAATAGAGCTTGAAAGTGACATTAATCTTCATTCAACAGGATTATTCAAATAGAGATGTTGTATTGAAACGCATGATGAGCGGTGTTTGATGAATATATTCTACTGTTGGTTTTACAAATGGTTTGGTTTGAAATGTTTTTCCGTTAACCAGCTGACAACCGTAAAAAGTCGAAACTTGTGCGAGCAGTGGAATAACGAGGCCTTACCTTTTAGCGTGTGAATCCCAGCACGGTGGTCCGGCGAGGAATTGACACCCGGTCTTCCGCTTGATGGGCGGACGTGCTTACGTCTACACTACTGGGAACCACAATACAGCATTGTCGTTGTCAGGAAAGAATCGGAGTGATTTCTATACTAAGACTCCCAAAAGTTATTTTCAGTATGGAAACCACTACACTCTATAACCATGACAGCCGATCCCGAGTTTTATTAGATATTATGAGACTATATGAAATGATGGCCATGTTAACTGTCATCAAACGTCAACATGCCAAGGTGAAAAGTGCATCATTTAAAATAATGTTTACTGATGCCATAGGCCGAGGTAAATTTTCAATTGTTTTGGGTGCCAAGTAGGCATTGCCAATAGACGAAAAATATATCTACATCAAACTTACAAGAAAAACTGATAGTGATAGTCATTTTCAGCCTAAAAATGAGATAGAAATGAGAGCATTTGATTGAAATTACGTTCTTCTTACCTATTAGGCATCCTAAATACTTGTCAAGTGTCAAATGAATCAATATTGTGGCATCTGCCCCCAAAAGAGTGTGATTTTCATGGTGGAACTGGTGTTAGCCCGCCAGACATCACGTGATCTGGAATGCCTAATTTATGAAAGCCTGTATTTGTCAGGTGTGACATTTGTCAGAGTGCGCATTTTAACGTTATCAATGAGTCAGTTGATAAAGGAAAAATTTCTCAACCAAAAATTCTGAACAAAAGAGATGTTGACATAATCGTAGCATTCAAGGTGAAATATTTCATGACATAAAAATTCTACGAAATTTTTTTTTGGTGTGATTGAGCACTATCGATTACTATTCATAACTATTCAGCTCTATATCGTTCATCTTCCAGCAGCCAATCGCGATGACTCAACAACTTATCGTTCCAATATTCGACGAGTTCCTTCAAACTGTCACCACTTCCTCCATATTCCAGGGGTAGAATAGATTGGTCAATGACTTTATAAAAGCTATCCAGACGTCTGTGAACCATCACCCTTTGCTTCATTTCTTCTGGCATGAAACTTTTGAACACGTTCAAAACCACATTCACATAAAACGGAGCACTGATGAATTCCAGTCGCTTTGGAGTGAAATGATAGTTCACCCAACCGAACACCGCTCTCTTGATAACACTGGGCGTTAAACGCTTCGCGTGCCAAACAGTTACATCTTTCATGTCAAAGATTGCTATGATGCCGTCGATTGACAAGCAATCAAATTCCTGCAGTGCGGCAATATCCAGCAACATTTGCCCAGTTTTAAACACATTTTCTTGGGTGTGCTTCTTTGGATTATGGGCCGCAGTTCTTATAATGACGACCAAGTTATTGTTATACAGTCTCCTCAAAGGCACGAACACTCCGAGCTTCACTAGTTCTTGTATTTCATCGAGAAGTGGGTCCCTGTTCGCGAACCAGATAGCTTCGTCTCTCTTCATCGTATAATAATTCACTAATTTGGCTTTCGTTTCTTCCAAATCGTACTGACATCCCCGTAAAAACGTCAGCAGGTATTTGTCTTCTGAACGGGCGTTCAAGTTGGGTTTTTCTTCGCGCAGCCATCTGTTAATTTCCTCTAACGCAGATTTTTCAGCGACGAGAGAATCGTAATTCTCGTCAACAGTTTGAGACATGCTTGCGATCGAATCCGACTGTAGAGTGCTTCGAACCCAGTTCAGCCGTTTCCCGACGGCAAGAATTGTTGTATAGTCCGTGATAAAATCATTGTTGGCCCCTATAAGCTCTAGACAACTAGAGATAACTTAATGTATTTACGAGATACTTATGTGGAGTTATTATTCTGGAAACAGGCACAGAGAGAATATTGTAGTATTTTTGAGTTATTTATTTAACTGATTATTGGAATTAAAATTTATTGGGTATTGCGTTGCCTGATAAGTTCGATTGATATCTATTCTTACGAACTTCATATGAACTAGATTACGTTTCGTTGGAGCCCCCTGTTTTGAGTTCATACATTAACTTGCAGCCCAAAGCTATACAGATTCATTGTGTGAGGAATCCGTTTGAAATAAATTCAATAAATTGTTTCGATGGAATTTTCCATTTCATTTCACCTTATCAATTATGGCTAATTGTGCGTTTTGAATCATTATTTGAATTACAATTCATTCTGGGTTGACAGAGAAGTAAGTGAATAGAACTCCTCATAGATCAAGTATTTTTCTCCTGAGGTGAATTCATGCAAGCCAACTTAACTTGTATTTAATTTAACTCATCTCAGAAAAAAAGGGCATTCATGCAAAAACTACCAAACCTGAATAGGAAGATATGTGCGACTGATTTTGACAGCTGACAAATTTTTGAAGCATTAGGGGAATAAAAGTTAAAAGGTTACTAAATTCGATGCATGAATACTTCCATTTGATTTCGAACATCGAACTTCTTAAGTAACTAAGTTAAATCAAATTTGACAACTTGATTAAGTTGAGTTGCCTTGTATGAATCCACCTTTAGTCACTTTCCAACCTGCAAATAAGTTAGAAATATGCATTTTTCGAATGATTGTGATAATAAACATCATAATCTCCAAAGGATAGAAATAAGTTGCTATTCTTCCCAAATTAAAAAAAAATTGATTCTTGCCATGAACTTGCGCATACCTAGGCTGTTCTGTGAAAAAAATTATTCCAGGTAAGATACTTCGGTTGGTAGACTTGATGTCTATACGCTCACTACATAAGGATGAAAGCACTGCACTTCTCAGGTTTATATTACTAGTGATGCAATAACGGAATAATTGAATGATTTTCATGGACGCTGGAATATAGAGAATACAAAAAGGTCAAGATTGCCTTACTGTAGGGAAATGATATCCTTAAGGTGAGTTTAAACAGCAAATAAAATAAAATAAGGAACAAAATAAAACACAATAAGAAAGATAAACATATAGATCTTTATGAAAGCGTTCATACAAGAAATAATATAAAATAAGAATAACAACAAAAGATGCCATCTTTCACTATTTTATTTGGAAACTGATAATGCGCATGACCGAAATAGTTTCTGTACTCAACGTTCCATGTTTGAAATTATTTCAACTTCTTTCCTTACAATAACAACCTCAGAATATTATTTACTGGTAATCTTTGCTATATGTAATAGAATCAAAATTCAAAATATCAACAATTAGGAGGTTAGTTACTGTAGCCACTGTCAAAACGAAATTGTGATATTCACAGAACACAAAAGTCGTTGTCAAAAAAGCTGCAACTTGATTGGTTCATTCTCATTACTTATTTTATTTCAGTCATCTGTATGAACACACGTTTTCTGTCCTTATTCTTGATTAGTTTCTTATTTTATTCTTATCTTATTTTATTTGCTGTTCAAACTCTCCTTGCTGTTGTTAGTGTTCAACATATATGATCGAAAACAGTTTCCATAGTTACCCAAGTAATTTAATTACGAATTTCAAAGCATCATTTATTCGTGATTTTTTCAAAATTGATAAATATCTGTCGAATTCAAAACGATTTGTGGCAAATAGTATGTTTACCTCGTAGGAAAAGTCACATTCCTGCACTCTATGTTCCTAGGTCTCGACTCAGAAATATTTACAGTCGTCCAGGAATGTAATAGGGTTTCCTCACCTGGTTAACAATATACTATTCTGATCATAAGTTAGGAAAATTTTTGTGAAAGAGTAAACTGGTCGCTAATTTGTCTTAAGTATTTTTGGCCAGCACGGTTTAGTGCATTTTTTGACAGGAATTTGATTAACGTCTCTAAACCCAAAACAACTCTTGTATTCAACAACTCTTGTTGAATAGAAGAGGATCTCTTGTACCTTTCTGGAAAGATCTTGCAACTCTCAAACTAACACTGATCGACTTTTCAGATTCAAACAGTCTCGAATCAAATGTTTAATATCGTAATATCCATATGAGAAAAGATATCAAGGTCGGGCTGAATTTTCACAAGAATTAGTTTTTTTACACTTCGTAGTGGAATAATAAGGTGTAAAGTATACCTGTCGAGTAAAAACATGTGTAACCAATAGCAATATTATGAAAAAGAATGCAGAATATGTTTTCCATAGCTTTCGATGGAGACTGCTTCGTTTGGATTTCAGGTTAGTTTTCTAAGCATCAAAATCCATGAATTGGTTCCCATAAAATAGAACTAGGTGCTCTACGATAATCGAAAAGGAGAGACGTGTATTTCAGCTCAATGGACTATATCTGGAATTAATAAATACATAATTCATCATACGGAGGCAGAAAATACTTCATTTGATAAAAAAAATGAACTAGTCCTCCTTGAGAGGCACCCACGTTGAAATATCACTTTTGAATTGAATTGAATGTAGTCATTATATCAAATTTATCAGTTGAAATGTTACACATTCCATTGTTGAAAAAATACAATTCCTGAAGCGTCCACTAATAATTCAGAACACACGTGTATTTCATACACAGCTGTCAAATACGTGATGAACGGTTCAAAATAGTGGGAGTAGAGAAATGCAATAAATAGAGAGTTAAAGCTGTCCAAAAACACGGTTACTCACATTACGGAGAATTTTTTAAGAAATGTCAAGAACTTGAAATAAGTGATTGGCCAAATATCGTTGAAGAAAACTGGTTGGACAAGGACTTCGGTTAGAATTCCGAACAATATTTCACTTTTTCATTTATATTTCTATTCTTGAATATTTCAATACGAAGAGAAATGAAACAGATGGTTTGATCGAATAGAGCACTGAGAAATACTTCGATTATTTCTTTACAACTTCCTCGAGCTTCTTGCTATCAAGTAACTGCCCTCTTAAGTCATAGGAATTTTTTTCCTATAGGACTCCAAAGTGAATTGACACTAACATGTCGTTTGCAAACGTTCCAGTAAAAAAGTAAGTGCTGCTATTCCAAAGCGATGTATTGAGTGAGTTTCAAAGACCACACAGAAAACACCTACATAACTCATAATGAAAGATAGAATGACATGTGGAATAGTATCGGTAAACAGCGCACTGCTGATACCAGATGAGACTTAGTAATGACACATCTAGTAGGTAGGTTTTTTGGTTGTAACTTCAACGGAACCAACTCACAACAACCGAAAGCCTCAACCAACTAATTTTGTTATTATTTTAAATACATGTTTTCATGAAGGTAGTGTTTGTTACTGAATAATAGTACAGTACAGTAATAGTAACGAGGAGGAAAAGTAGCCTATAACACATGGGCGAAAAATTGTGCTCCACTTTGTACCAAATTATCTCTGTAATTTGTACCCAATTTTGCTCTTTATCGAGCCACGCACCACACCAAATCAGTCAAAGGTCAAAGACCAATCAATAATCCAATCACCCCTATTCAAATCAACAATCTCATCGCCGCTATTACTAATGATGACTATTTGAACTAATGTTATTGCTGCACACTGTGGTAAAAATGACTCATTGGAGTCAATAGAAAGAATCCGCTCAGCATACTTAGGTCGTCCAAACAAGATATGAAATATGCATAGATTCCATGTCGTGTCTAGGGTTTCTTTCCAGAACCAAAATAATTTCTACCTCTGTTGAAAATTATAAAAGCGTCTCAAATTTATTGATAAGAGGCATTTTCTTCTGAGAAAGAAGTTGTTCTGAAATTGTTAGTTTCCGTTAACCAGCTGACGAACGTCAACCCGCAGAAGTCTAAACTTCTGCGAGCAATGGATCGACAAGGCCTTACTTTTTAACGTGCGATTATCCAGCACAGTGTCCCGGCGTGGAATAGAACCCCTGCCTTCCGCTTGAAAGGCGAATGTGATAACCTCTACACCACCGAGAACCACAAATAAGGAATATGCATATCATATCCTTGATCGTTTAGATCTCCATAACGTAGAAAATAGTTTTGTACCAAGGGTATGAAGTAAATGTTTATGCCCCGAGGACGATTATCTTACATAAACGTACTGTACCGTTGTCTATTCCACTATGCTTGTGCGGTAATTTCTGGTGGTGAAGTATACATTCCTTGGTTACCCAGAGACCGCGCGCATGTGACGTCACATACATCAGCCTGCTGGACAAACAAATCGTATTTCCATAAACAACAATGGTAATTTGATGAGATTATTATTGCAATTCTGAGATACAAAATGCATGAATATACCGTTTTCCATTTCAACTTATCAGTACTTAAATCTGCTCTTCTAGTTGCTTGAATCCACAATTCACGTCTCTTAGCAGCAAGAGGATCAATATTCTTTCCATTGTCGAAAATAGAAGGGAATCGATGGATTGAAACATCACAATCGCTCAAAATTGAGTCGAGAAAAAATATTTTGAAATATGACACAAATGCACAATAAGCAATTATAGATCCGTTTGTTCGTCCAGCAGGATGGATTTACAACTATCATTTTACTGTCATCTGTCAGTTATGCCCGCTGTCAATGATCGACGAGGCAGCAAGCATGTAAAACAATTAACAATTGCCTGCCGATTCATGGACATGGATATACCTATATTGAGTACACTTCGCTGAATTTTGCTTATGAGCAATTAAATTTTACAAAACAACTTACGGAGGAGGCCGCCATTACTTGGTAATACACGTGTATTTGACAGCTGTTTTTGACTCATTTAGAATCTCCGTGCATTTTAAATTGATGGCGGTCGTTCCCGGAAAACATTTTTGAAAAAGATGGAACATGTAGCATTCAACCTGATAAATTTGAACTCATGACTACAGTCAATTATCCAAAAACCAAATTCAGCGAATTTTAGTTCCAACTTCTTTGTAGAATTGAATTAAAAATTATATTTTTTGGAAATTTATTGTTCAACAGTTTTTTGGATTGGAACTACACCTAGTTATATCTATGAAGCAAGCAATTGTTTCACCCACTTGCTGTCATTTAGTGGCTCGCTGATCATTGAAAATGAGTGATAACGAAGAAATTTGTCCTACACCACAATAATTCAGCGCACAGGCTTAGTGGGAATAGAAAAAGTACAAAACGCACCTCGAGGATAAGGCTAGTTACGTGACCTGTCGGTTAATGCTTTGTGATCACAATTTTTTGCTCGTGCGTAATAGGATACTTACCCTCCTCGTTACTATACTATTCTTGAAAAATGAACCGACGATTTTGTACTTCTTCTGAAATTTCCACAACAGAAAAGTTGGTGTTTGGCTAGTAGACGATAGCAAGACCTATTATCGTGGTGAGAATTATTGGACAAAAAATCATCATGTGTGAATCATCCGTAAAATGGGTTTCTTATCATTGTCGCTTCCGGTTCTATGCGGATATTAGTTTCCCATTCCCACTTAACAATGAACTATATTGCAGCTGAAGAATATGTTTAATACCAGTCAGCTCATAAATGTATATTATGCTCTGATCTACTCCCACATATCATATAACATCAACATCTGAGGATGCTCTAGTAATTAATAAAAGAATTATTCGGCTCATCTTTAACCTGAAACCAGATGAATCACGTCGAACATATTTTCAAAACTATAAAATTTTAACACTTCCATGTACTTATTTATATTTTCAAGTGTATGGATAGTGTTATTTATGCAACATATTGACATGTACCAAACAGTTTCTCACTATCATGATTACCCCACTAGAAATGGAGACCTCATCAGACTTCCTACACATAATTCAACATTTCATGAAAAAAGCCCCTCATATAGAGGTGTAAAGTTTTGCAATCATCTCCCCGCAAACCTGAGAGAGCTACGGAATAAAAACTCCTTCAAATCGAAATTGGAAGGATATTTGCAAGAAATGTGTTTTCATAGTATCAAAGAGTTTCTTGATGCAAAATAAAAATGAAATGTTCTGTCCATGTGTATGAAATTGAAATTAATGTTTATATGTATATGTATACAAACTTGTTTCATAGTGATACTTTTTATTTTCTGTTGATTTTCTATCAATTTTAATTTGTGACATATCCTATATCATGTAGGTACGTGATCTGAAAGGACTGAATAAAGGTTATTATTATTATTATTATTGAAGTTTTATTGAGAATCATATAGAGTCATCAGGCATTGCAATTGAAAACTTGGTTTATTTCAGAACTCAAGCAAGCATTTTTGGCCGAGTTCATCCAAATTACTCACGAGAATAAATTGAAGTTTCCGGAGTTTCTAGACCGAGTTGGTCACACCAAAAGGCAACTGCCACAATCGTTCATAGGCCCCAGGTATCAGACTGTGCAAGGGATATTGTACTGACAATTTTTTTTCTGTCTCCTTTATAACCCAAGGCAAACCGGAGATGAGTATACTATTTATTATAGAATTAAACTGGCCGATATCATGTACTCAAAATGGGATTCACTAGATAACAGCATACTTTTGTCTGTTACTCCAGTCTATGACGGTGAAAAAAGTGTAAACTGTGTATTTATCCCATGCAGCACCGATTCGTATGAAACTTTGTATATAGGTTCTACTTACCCTCTATTCCAAAATCTACCTTGTGCCGAGGGTTGCTTTCTTCCTGGGGGTGGATGCCACCCCTTCTTGGGGGTGAACAATTTTTTAGTGAAAGTAAGTGCGGAAATCAATAGATTGGCTGATTCTAAGCAATTTTTGTTCAATGAAGTTCTTACTGAAAAGCAATACTTTTCGACTTATTCGCGAGTGAAATTGTCGGTTTTCAGTAGAAAAAAAACACGTTTTCAGATCCTTTTTCGCGAATAACTGAAAAATAATGCATCTAATCGAAAAACCTGCAGAGAGCAAAATTATAGCTTTTGAAAAAACAAAGGCGATTGTTCATTCGTGATGTATGAAAACTCACTACAAACTGAATAATTGCTTGTTGAAAGTTCATTGGTATTTTCAAACGCCAAAATGGAAAGTTTCTACGTACAATAACCAAAAACCAATGCATTTTTCGGGAAAAACTAATTGGACCTTCTTTCTAGCATCAAAACTGACCGAGGTATGAAGGAAATAATGTTGAATCCTATTTTATCGTTGAAAAAAAATTGTGAATAACTCATCCTCTCTTCTCCCCCCTTTGAAAAAAATCGTTGTTACTTCATAATTTACTTCATTCATGTTGTTTCAATGAGTTCTGAGTTTTTCATCAATTGAAATTTCTTAGTTTTGGAAAAAATTGAGATTGAAGAGAAAAAATCATATACGTAATTCAGCGAAAAATTACAATTTCTTCGAAATAACTCGAAAAGTATTGATCATGCAAAATATTCTGGAGTGCAAAATTGAAGGCTATTCTTCTCTGAAAATTTCGTAGTTCAATTTTTTTCTGCAGGATGAAAATAGAGTTAGATATGGCCAGTTAAATATTGTGAGGGTTCGCGCAAAGTACCTTTTTTGAGCCCTTTCAGCATGAACCTTTTCAAAATTATAATCTGAAACAAAAAATAATGTGAATGAGCTCATAGCTCTTGAAAAAAACTACAGAATACTTCTTTGGCGGATTTGATAGCTTGAAGACTAAGCGAGTTATGGGAAAAAACCAAAAACAATTTTTGTAGAAATTAGAGTATGTACATTAGTATATTGAAGAATACACATAGTAACTATATTTTAGGCCTAGTGGAACTATATGTATATTATATATGTATATATACATATACTTCCACTAGGCAACGATTTTTTCCAAAGGGGGGGGGGAAAGAGAGGATGAGTTATCCACATTTTTTTTTCAAGGAAAAAATAGGATTTAACATTATTTCCTTCATACGTCGGTCAGTTTTGATGCTAGAAACTTTTATAAATAACAAAAATGAAGGCTTTTTGAAGGACTTCAAAAAAGGTCCAATTAGTTTTTCCCGAAAAATGCATTGGTTTTTGGTTATTGTACGTGGAATCTTTCCATTTTGGCGTTTGAAAATACCAATGAACTTTCAACAAGCAATTATTCAGTTTGTGGTGAGTTTTCATACATCACGAATAAAAAATCGCCTTTGTTTTTAAAAGCTATAATTTTGCTCTCTGCAGGTTTTTCGATTAGATGCATTATTTTCTAGTTATTCGCGAAAAAGGATCCGAAAACGTGTTTTTTTGACTGAAAACCGACAATTTCACTCGGGAATAAGTCGAAAGTATTGCTTTTCAGGAAAAACTTCATTGAACAAAAAGTGCTTAGAATCAGTCAATCTATTGATTTCCGCACTTATTTCCAATAAAAAAAAAATTCACCCTCAAGAAGGGGTGGCATCCACCCCCAGGGAGAAAGCAACCCACGGCACAGGGTAGATTTTGAAAAAGAGTATATGTAGATCCTGAATTCAAATTTTCATGCGAATCGGTGCTGTATGGGATGAATACACGGGAAAATGGTCATAGACTGGACTATGTATCATGTGTCAAGTTGTTCCGACTGAAAACAAACTAATCTCATAGAATTCCACGTGCCTGACATTATCGCCTCGGATCACACCAGAGAAGTGTGATAAGGATCAAGCGTTAAATAGTATTCCTCTCATCAATTTTGACCTCCATTGTGATGTACCTAGGGGTAGTATGTGAATCGGAATTGTACGTCTCTGGAAAGTTCAGAGACCAGTCAAATATGACAGAAATATGAATATGTGCATTTGTAGAAAGTAACACTTAATTTATTGCTACGGTAATTGGACATACCTAAATAAGATACCTCAATGTCAATAATGTATTTAATATCCTTTGAAAATTAACCAATTCAAATGAAAACTTGTGCTCCACATTGTACCATAATATCCATGTAATTTCTATCCAATTTTGGTCTTAATCAAGCCACGCACCGCACAAAATCAGTCAAAGGTCAAGCAATCAACAATCTAATCATCGGTATGACTAATCAACAATCTGATCAACGCTATTAGTAATGATCACAACTTGAACTTGCCGCTGCACATAATTTACTTTTTGGAGCTGATAAGAAGGTCCTGATCAGCGTACTGAGGTGATCCGAACAACCATTGAATACGAAATTTCATGTCGTGACTGGGGATTTCTTTCCGGAACTGAAATAATTTCAATCGCACTTGAAAATTATAAACGACTCAAATTCATTGAATTGAGGTATTTTCGGTGCAATAAGGAATATGCATGTTATGTCTTGAATTATTCATTTAGATCTCCATAAGGTAGAAAATAGTCATTCATGTACCAAAGGTATAGAGTAAATGTTTATGCCCTGAGGACGACTATCTCACCAAGCCGAGGGCCTCTGGCCCGTGGGTATTAATACATAAATATTTGCCAGAGAACAATAATTTTTTTCGGTTTTAACTAGTTACTAGGGGTTCCTTAAGGCAATAAAAATTGAAATGTTAACATGTACAAAAATGTTATGTCTTTAGAGTAGTGTAAGGTATTTTGTAATCAAGTATTTTGTCTCATTCCAAGCAATGCGAATGTACGAAAACAATTATGTAATGATGATGAGAAGGGATAGTATATCTCCATTAACATGTTTATATTGTTTTGGAGATAATTTTTAAGTATGCTATATTTGAATACAGCTTAGGCTGAACGTGCCAGAAATGAGTTTTGCATCAGCTTTTTGTCAATAGAATATGAAAATTCAGTTTGACACTATAATGCAGTTAGCAATTATATCGCGTAGTTCTTAGTACTAAATTTTATCAGGTACATCACAGCTCTCCAGCTCTGTCTTCTGGGCGCACTCTCAAGAGCGTTTGAAGGAAGTCGTTAGTGTTATAAACCCCTTTTTTACCCGGTTAGACTATGAATTTCAATAAACGTCTTATATCAAATCTGTTGAAGAGTATTTCTGCGAAATTCGAAGTAAATAGAAGAACGTTGTCCCATACAAACTTTGACCCCGTCTTCCACCCCCTTAGGGTCGAGAATTTCGGAAAACCCATTATCATCGTTTGCCAACGTCACACAAAGAACACACTCTCCAAGATTCAGATCTCTACGTTCGGTGGGTCAGGCTGTGCGTTGATCATTCCCTAAAATAACTTTCTTTCCCTTTTCAACCCAGTCAGGCGATTTATTTCAATAAAATACGAAACAAGTCTTCCATCAATTCTGTAAAAAAAAAACAACCAAAATTTGTAGAGATTAGTAGATTGGACCAAGGCATCACGTTGTCCCATACAAATTTGGCGCCCGTTTTTCACCCTCTTAGGGGAGGATTTTCCGAAAACACGTTGAAACGGGATTAAAGGTATTCTATATCCGTCTCCTGGTTCTAAGTTACCTCTCCACCAATTTTCAGTCAAATCGGACGACTTATAAAATTGTAACTATCACGACTTTTTTTCATGTATAAATATATATAATCATTACATACTTATCCAATATTTACGAATAGTGAATAAACATAATTAATCGAACGTCAATAATATACTTTCTGTCTACATCATTATGATATAGATGGTCTTTCGAACAATTTGTTCAGGACAGTCTCAAATCTACCTACACAGTGGGTTTTGGCTGGCACCTCTCAGAAAACAACTACTCCCCTGGTCAATACCACGAAGGGCATTGAATTATATCCGACCGGTTCCAGTGCAGGTTTCTTCACAGAAGAAAATCCTGCATTTGCTTTCGGCGATACAAATGATGTAACGTTAACAAGAGTACGTGGCAATGAAGGAATTGATTTTCAATTTTAGGGACGGACACACTTGTAGACCGGTTTCGGGCTATTTGGCCACTCGTGAGTACAAGGCAGTGCCATCATCAACATAAAGTCGATGACTTTCCATAATTGAAAATCAAAATCCTTCATAGTATCAAGCCCCGACCAAAGCTGATGCGAACAACGAAGTTATTGCGCCATCTACCCATGGACGAGGTATTACAAAAACAAACCTAATTCGCCCATTCCCCTTGCAAGGAAAAAGTAAAAACATTCGACATAGTCGATGGGCTTACTTGAAGACTGGCGTTGAATCAAATGGTCTTTCGAACAATTCGTTCAGGCCAGTCTCAAATCTACCTACACAGTAGGTTTTGGCTGGCACCTGTCAGGAAACAACTACTCCCCTGGCTAATACCACGACGGACATTGAATTATATCCAACCGGTGCCACCGTGAGGTTTCTTCACAGAAGAAAATCCTGCATTTGCTTCTGGCGATACAAATGAAGGAATTGATTTTCAATTATAGGGACGGACACACTTGTAGACCGGTTTCGGGCTATTTGGCCACTCGTCAGTACAAGGCAGTGCCATCATCAACATAAAGCGATGACTTCCCATAATTAAAAATCAAAATCCTTCATAGTATCAAGCCCCGACCAAAGCTGATCCGAACAACAAAGTTATTGCGCCATCTACCCATGGACGAGGTACGAGAATTAAATGCCCGTCGTGGTATTAGCCAGGGAAGTAGTTGTTTTCTGAAAGGTGCCAGCCAAAACCTACTGTGTAGGTAGATTCGAGACTGGCCTGAACGACTTGTTCGAAAGACCATTTGATTTAACTATGTCGAATGTTTTTATGATATAGACCTGTGTCGTTCGACGTCACTTTTCGTTTCGATCAATGGTGACTGTAAGTTCAGATTTCCGTAACTAATTTTTCACTTCTCACATAATATTTTATGGGTTTGAATGACAACTAAATAAAAAAATGCCTTTTTGATATACTGCGACAATAATGATTCGGGAAAAAATATTTTAGACGATTTTAAATTTTATACATGATCCTTATCTTATAATGAATGTACTACTACTCTTTGTAGATGAACGTGAATTGAAAAAAATTCCAGTGATGATATCTACATTTGTATGCTGTGTTATTTGGATAACATCATCAGTAATTATCTATTTGCTCGCCAAACTAAGTAAATCAAACGAATTGTCTCATTTTCACTCATAAAACAAATATCTCGTAAGGATCATTGAAGTAATTTAGTAATAATTATCTGTAGCAATTCATCTTCTGATGTTTCGAATTTATTTGGAGAAACGGTGTCCAGTGTAATTGTCTCAAGTTTTACTATCCGGGTCGTCGAACTCAGTTAAAAATTAGAGATATCTTTCATATCAATTGTAAAGAGATGATGAACAAAACGTGACTGCTTCCCTTGTGAAGTAAGCAATTTCATTCATTGTAATAAATTATCTTTGCGTCATTTGCTCTGTTTTAATATTTGACAGGAGGTTCAATTTCAATTTTTCTACACCTGTACTATGATAATACACTCATATGCCCATAATCCATTTTTCAATGATATCCATTATATGATACGGATTGAAAATCTGTATCGCAAAGAAAAATCTGTATCATAATGAGCTCATTATTATTTTTGATTATTTGAAAATCCAATTCAGTGGCGAAAGCCTACAATGAAAATTAGGTTCTCAATAAAATCAGCAACTTGAAGCTTACCTTATTATATGGTTTGTATGCAGAGTTAGTGAAAAGAAAAATCTATTTTTACAGCGCATAATGGAACATTTAATACATAAATAACCAATCAGAAAGGTACAATTGAAATGCATACATTATATCACAAGGAATACATTTACTCTAGGTACCCAAATTGAATGATCAATGTGTTTTATTCAAAAATAAGGTAATGATCTTCCAGTTTGGACCTTCCTTGGAAAGAGATCAATGAAAATAATAAAATGTTATCCTTTGCCTTCTCAACACAACAGAAATGTGCCATAATCATCCGGTATAATAAATGATGGAGCTGTCTGAAGCCAGAGTAATGAAAAAAAGAATATGGAGCTATAAATTTCTTCGAATTCAATTACAATGACTTCAATCAGCTTTGTACTGTTCATCATTCAAGAACCAATCCCGATAGCTCAGAAACTTCGCGTTCCAGTAAGAAATCAGGTCCTTCATGCTTTCACCATCACCTCCATAATCTACAGGTAAAATAGTCTTATCAACAGCTTCATATAGAGATTCGAGCCCATTGAGATGCACCCTGACCCTATTCCTTAGTTTCTCTGACATAAAACTTTTGAAAATATTCAGAACAACCCCTATATACACGGGGGCGTTAATGAATTCGAGCTGCTTCGGTCTGCAATGATAATTCTGCCATGAAAACACCGCCTTTTTTATGATGCCCGGCGTCAGTTCTTTGGCGTGGTACAGATCTATGCCAGTCATATCGAAAATCGCCACGACCCCGTGAATTTGGGCCGATATCGCATTATCCAAAGCGGCCACATCCATCATCATATTGCCCGCTTTGAAAACATCGTTTTGCTTGTGCATTTGCGGATTGTGAGCGGCCACTCTGATGATAACCACTAACCTTTTCTCGTGTGTCCTCCGCAGAGGAACGAAGATGCCCAATTTGATCAACTCTTGCATCGTTTCTAGCTGAGGGTCTCTGTTCGCAAACCACTGCGGGATGTCCCTTCGCATCGTGTAGTAGTTTTTTATCTTCTTCTTCGCTTTCTCCAGATCGAATTTACATCCACGAAGGAACGGCAAAAGGTATTCGTCTTCCAGACGGGCATGTAGATTGGGCATATCTTGTTGTAGCCATTTTCTGATTTCTGTCAGACCATTTTCTCTATTGATTTTTGTTTCGTTCAAATTGTCTTCGGCGAATTTTTTGTCTTCCTCACTCAGCTGGAGAGAATAACCGTTGTCGATGATGTTCGTCGCCATTACCCACAACAAACCATTGACTTGAGGTAACGCGAGAAGTCGACAACAATATTGCTGAAAATTATTGTGGCTGGCTTGAAGTTATCTTATCGCCAGCTACGCTGTAAATATGGTAATATTAATCACTCGACTTTAAATTTATTTGTAATAGATTAGATAGCCTTTGTAGCGGATATTCTCAGAGTCGGCGCGATTGCAGAGGTTCTGTGGGTTCTTGGAGTTGAAAGTATTTGGTCTCCTTTACCACTGTATGTATATCGATCACCTTAGTACGCCCAGATGGATATTAGATTGATGGAGAAAAAGTTTTCGTCTCGATAGCTACAGAAAATAAATATATGTTTTCAGACAAATCCAAAATTGAATAATGCAAAATCAATTCGTTTTTCAATAATGAAATGCCCAGTTACAAGAAGATTTGCAAACCTACCATTTCTATTTAACAAAACCCGATTCATATAATAATATTCGATGAAATTACAAAACATATTATAACATAATTTGACTTTCAGCTTATCCAATCCAACTTGTCAACAAAATTAGTTGCACACCTAGTTGCGCACTAAACTGACAGTAGATTTCAAATGGCTGCATGTTTCGCACTGCACAAAACGTCAGATGGAATGATCAAGCTGTACTTCTACGAGATTCTGATATAGAAGAACCTCAAGCACATTCATCTCATCGAGGTATTCCTGTATGCGAAATCAGCAGCAAAAAGGACGAGAAAACGCAGAATATTTCGTTCAGGTTTTTGCTATTCAAATATCAAAACATTTCACAGCAAGAAAAGAACACGTCCTCTATTATTCAAAGTTATAGCTGTGCAGTATCCGAAAACGATTTCACAGGCTTCCAATGATAGGCCGAACCATAGATACATAGAACAAACCTACAGGCGAGTATCGAACAGATTCTATGAACACGAACTTGCAGTACGTAATTCGGAAATGACCTCGACCCTCTTCAAACATCACCACGAAACAGGATACAATTGACTTTAACAACACAAAGACCATTTCCACAAAAAAACAGTCCACTCCAGATGATTCGCAAAGCAATAGAAATTGAAAAACGCCCTGAGTGTATTGATTCGATGTGGTTCAGATGACGTCTCACTATTTGTATATGGCCAAACATAAAAATCGGCGGTGGCCGAATACCTACGCTCTGTTGGAAGGCTTTATAGGGAAGCCATAGAAGCATAAGAACAACTTCAACCGCAAAGAAGAGAGCCTAAACATCCACAGAACATGGATGCCAGCTGTTCAAAATACACGGATCCTCCCAATGAAAAAAAACGGTTTCGGGAAATCAATTAGAGTTAATGGGCACTCTGATTCTAGGTCTGACAAATAGTGAGCGTCATCTGAATCAAAGCCTCGCAGGAGGGAAGAATACTTCAAACATTACCGCATCGCCTTGGAATGTCTGCCGCAGATGCAGACAAAACGTCAGGCCCAAAACCCCGCTGACCACGGCTGAGAAGCCCGGGAACTTCTAACAAATCAGTAATGCTTGTGCAAGGAAAACGTGGAATTTCACTTTTGAAATATTCGGGTTGCGCCCAAACTTCTTAAGAAATTGCAGAAACAGAGTACTGCCTGTATCAATACGGGCTTCAAAGTTCGAACATACATTATTAATGCAATTCTAGGGAAACGAATTTCCGGGTGTAATCGAAAGCGCATTCCTCCAGCAATTCATCCACTGGATTATCATTTTATGCAAAGTTCGTGGCTCTATTTGCAACTGCATCCATTTCCGAGACCAGATCTAGAAGCTTTAGGCTGGATTCAAACAGATACGAAATTCGATGGTACGATCCGACAGCTTTCTGATTGGTCTAAATTTAAATTAAGGCCAATCGGAAAGCTGTCGGATCGTCGCACCATCGGATATCGGAACTGTCTGAATCCACATTTATTCGTTGTCCGAAGTTTGGGGATCAAATTAGTATATCTTTCATTTCCAATAAATGAGACGTATTTATGAGGAGTATGCTTTCGCGAAAACATGGCAGTAAAACTTTTTCTTGTGAAAAATTGCTGATGATCTGTATCACCAGAACGTTGGTTTTGAAATGGTTTTCGATCAATGCCATGACTATTTCCGTCATCCAAAAATGATACAGTAAACGAAACTGACTTCGCAGGTTTCCGATAATAGGCCGAACTAGGCAACCATAGATATGGGTCATATTTGGGACAGGAAAATATATCTGATACAACTTTCATTTTTTCTGAACATATTACAAACGTGTTATCAGTCTTTCAAAAATTTTATATTCTGGATGTGTAAAATTGATATTTTTCATGTCTTGATATTCCATCAACATCAATAGTCCAAAAAAAAACAGGTACAACGCTGCTGTTTACCAGTATTCTCGCTACAAACAATTGAGTATCTGTGAATTCAGGAATTCCTAGGATTCATTGCTGTTGATTCAAGCAATTCAAAGGAACGAAACACATCTGCAAGTGATGGAATTCACCAGTAGGTATGACAAATCGAAATGATGATATATTAAGCATATGCTGTAATAACTTTAGAAGCATATTTGATTGCATCGTTCACACTGTATTAGAGCCTTTGTTATATGACGATTAGTAATATGGCGATAAGTGAAACTGGCCAGCTACAGCACATTCGAGCCGTGAGCGATAGCCGATCGGTGCAGTACAGATTTATTGTGTTTCATTTGTTGTCCTAGAAGTTCAAAGTTTGAGTTCACTTTACAGTAGCGGCGAGGACGAAGTAAAATCATCCTCGTGTTACAAACAATTATGATTAAAAAACCTTATCAGGTAATGGACTGAAAGGTGCAAGGTTCCATTATAAAAACAATGGACTCAAGTCCAAAACAAGGAAAGTAGGTCAAAAAGAACGGACAGACCAAAGCAAAGGACGTAGATTCGGAGCAAAAGACGTACGTCCAGAATGAAGGATGTGGGTCCAAATCGGTGTGGCCAAGCGGTCTAAGGCGCCGTCTGTATATTCAATTTGGCTATTTCCCTGCAGGGTTGAAACGTGGTTGGAGCAGAATTTTTCTGACCGGCCCGGTGCGATAAGCAATTGTTAGTAGCCTAGATACCAATCTGGTAGGTGGGATATCTGGATCGAATACACCAACCGACCCGGTAGCACTGGGGTTTTTTATGGGTTTCCCTACCGTGAAAATCCGTAAGACGCCCCAGAGCGCTTCGGCACCCAAGCTGATTAGCCGACCCTAAGAGTATTAGTTCAGCAAAAAGAAATAGAAGTCGAAGAACGTAGTTCCAAGTGAAAAGCTCACACTACTCCATTTCTTGGGAAAACAATATCTCAGAAACTTATTTATAGAGAAAAAATTTTCAGAGTAGCAAAGAGTCTGGGAAGAAGCCATCGCGATGCGATGCGCGTTCTACTGTTTTGCTAACTATCCAATTCCTATGACGATTCACATTTTAGAGTTTTGTAGTGAAAAATGTTTATAATTCGGTTATAAAGTGATGAAGGAGATGGTATATAATGTGTATATTGTGCTGATAGAAAGAAGCAATTTCGAGCGGAATTGGCTGAGAAACAAACATAGGCGTAAAACCCCGATTTCCTGTCTTTGGGGGGCCGTATCTCCGAAACGAGTTGAGAGCCCCAAAAATTTCAATTGAATTTTTTGTTCAGGAGGCCAAAATACGTAAATTCTACCAAAAAAATTTTTATTCTAGAGGCGGAGCCCGATCAACGGAATTTTACCTAAATTCGTTTCTCTTCTCAAAACTTATATGCAAACTCCTGTTCAAATGCAAACTTCTCTTGTAGGCAATCTTCGTAATTTACATTTGTCAAATATTTCAAAATTGACATAACGTTTTGTCCTTCAGGAGAGGCAGACATCCGCGACCCATATCAAGCGAGTTCATAGATTTTTTTTTTAATTTTTGTTTCCTGTCATTGCTCTCTTTCGTCATAACTTTAGTGTCGTTCCATTCCACTGTGTGATCTCCAACGGCAGTAAGAATGTGTTCTGATAATTTAGAACCACCTATCTGTCTGTCTGTTCCTGATGTACATCTTGTGTTCACTCTTTCGCACTTCTAATGGTCGAGACGTTTCACCGACATATTTTTGACCGCACGAACAAGGAATTTGATAAATACATCTTTTCATGCTTTCTGTTGTGTTATTTAGTTCGGTATGTGTCAGAATTGACCTCAAAGTGTTTGTTGTTTTGAATGTTTTTCTAACATTATACCTGTTGCCAATCAGTTTTATCTTTTCAGACAAACGAGAGACATAATGTTTGATACAGGTTGTGTATTTTGTGTAGGTTGTATATCTTCATTGTGGACTGTGTTCGGATTTTAAATTTCAGTAAAAGTTTTTTCTATGAATTTTTCTGAATATCCATTTTCTTTCAATACTGATTTTATGAAGTTTATCTCATCATTCATTTTTTCTTGTGAGTTACATACAATTTCTGTTCTATCATAAAAGGCATTTTACTATACCTTTCTTGACACTTGTGTGGTGGTTAGAGGTGTAGTGAAGATGTGTTTTCTTTCGATATACACTTTTATCTATATGGCGTGTCGATTTCTTCATCATTACATCTAAAAATGGAAGTTCGTTGTTATTTTCGGTTCCTAATGTGAATTTTATTGTTGGTTCTTGTTTGTTGATGTGTTCCAAAAATGTGTCAAGTTCATTTTGACCATGACTCCATATAGCAAAAACATCATCAACATATCTCCACCACACCTTTGGACCATTTGGATAACTTTCTATGAAAGAATCCTCAAATACTCGATATAAATATCACTAAGAATTGGAGGAAGTGGTGAACCCATAGCCATACCAAATTCTTGTTGATAAAAATCATTTTTGAATTGAAAATACATTTTTTCTGTACAAAGTTTCAAGATATCCATGATCGCATCTACATTCAGTTTTGTACTATTGTTCAAGTTTTGTTCAAAGGAACGTTGGTGAACAGACTTTCTACATCGAAACATACTAACATGTCTTCAATTTGTAGGTCAATCTGATCTAACTTTTCAATTAGATGTGAAGTATTTTTTTATGAAACTATCACCATTACCTGATAGAGGTTTCAATATTTGGAGTATCTTGCTAGTTTTTGGTATGGAGATTCAATGGAACTTACGAGGATATCAGGAATACCTTTCTTTGGAAAAATAAAAAAACAAAGAAATTGAATTCATTCAAATTTGCACAGATTTTGTCAATGTCTGTACAAGAAAATAAATCTTAGTTCGCGGAGGAATTTGAAACTTCTGTTTCAACCATTCCAAATTATTTTTATTGATAATTTTTTTGGGCACCAATTCGAATGTTTCCAAGGCCGGTGAAGATGATGGCAGAAGGTAAAGATTGAGATCTTTCGTCGTCATCTGTTCTATATTTTTTTTATTAACGCGAGTAGAAAATTTCTGCTGGCCCCACTGTAAACTCCTAAATTATGGTCGCGGAGCTGATCGTAAATTTGTGTATAACAACACTAGTACCCACTACGCCAAACACGACGAGTTTGAAAAACCACATGTAAAAAATCACAATGTACTACTAGCCGGGGAGGAGTGTGTTATCACTTTGCTGCAGCAGCAGCAGCAGCAGCAGGGTTGCAAGTTTCCGGAATATTCAATGTACGTAGGTTCTAGACTATATACAGCAATTGCCAATATTTTTCGACGGCACGAAAGTACCTACATTGTTCAAATTTTCATCTGAACCAGTTGCCGCGAAGAGACAAACAAAACCGGGATCTTCTGAAAAGAATTCAATCCAGTCATATGGTCAGAAAAAAGTTTAATGATACACTGGGACTTTGCCGAAAGAGGTTTTTCCTGAGGCTTACAAACTTCAAAAATTCGAAGTGAATGGTAATTCGTATCGACAAAATGATTAAGGCTTTCGCGGCCGAGGTTATTAGTATAACTACTTTTCTTCGGTCTTGAAGGCCGTCGTTCTTTGGAATTTCTTCCTAACGTTTCGCTAGCGCGAGTGGCCAGCTTCTTCAGAGGCTTACTCATTTCCGATGACTGAAATCATCGGAAATGAGTAAGCCTCTGAAGCTGGCCACTCGCGCTAGCGAAACGTTAGGAAGAAATTCCAAAGAACGACGGCCTTCAAGCCCGAAGAAAAGAAGTTAAAGTAATTCATATCTCCTGTCCCTTGATTCACGCGGTGTTCTTTGAACATTACAGGGCTTTCCTTTCGTGTGAATCTTCATATAAAAAAACACACTCAACTAGAGGAAAATCGCCATCTGAGTTATTTTTCTGTTTTTCCGAAGACAGTTTAGAGATAAAATTCGAGTCTGAAAGATCTCGAGGTATATATGTTAAATTGATCAATGAAATTATTCTTCGGGTTAAACACGTATTCTTGCTTCAGATAACCAACACTAAAATGTAGAACGATGATATTTTATTATAGAGACTATATATTGGAATTATGTTCAGATACTCAAATGGCCTATTTTGTATATTGAATAGTGGAATTGAAATGAATAATATTTTATCTACACCCGTACTCTAATCATACACTTATATGCCCACAACCCGTTTTATAATGAAATCCATTACGATACAGATTTTTATTACGGTACAGATTTTCAACCAATAGAAACCCATTATTTTTCAATCAAGCATGATGTGCAAACTTTGCAGTTTGACGTTTGTCAGGTCCAAATCAGCAGGTTTTGAATTTTTGAAGAATTTAGTCAATTTTCAATAATCGAATGAAAATATCTTTTAGCAGTGATATAGAAGAATTACCAGCGACTCCTCCACAGATGTCTTAGACAAGAAAAAAATACAATGGAAAGGATTATATTTTCATTTGACATATGCAACACATATGTTTATATTTTCAAGCAAATCGAATGAGCTATCATGGCCGAGTGGTCATGGCGAGGGCAATGATTTTAAACGTCCAGGTTCAAATCCTGACCTCGCCAGAGATTTTTTTTCATTTTTTTTTTCTTTTCATTTCTCATTTTTGTATTTTCCGTGGTTATACCATTAATTATAATTTTGTAGAATTTTTCAAAGAAATACGATTGATTACCTACTATTATTGTGTTCAATATAAATACCTAATGATATATTTTTAGTTCTTCATTATTTATTGGGTGTAGATAAAATAGCGTATGCAACTCTCATGTAATGGTTATTAATACACTCGCATAATGCATACGAAACGGCTCGTTTCGTATCCCGGTTTATGCTCATGTATTAATAACCATCATTACACGATCGTTGCATAATATACTATTATAGTATTTTGTAGATTAGTTTGTTTTTAGTTCTAGATAGAATAAGGTATTACTTGTTGAGTAGGAAAAAATAAAATTAATTCTGGATATGCTCCATTTTGTAACCTATTGAGTATCTGGTTATTTTCAGGATAAATTATTGAGAAAATGTAAACGTAGTATGGAGAAATATATACTTGAAAAATAAAGAAAGTAGATGTAGCGTTCACAGTGTATTCGAGCATATAAGAGCACTTCGTGAATCGGTGCCGTACAGATTTATTGTTTTATTTGTTGTCCTAGAAGTACAAAGTTCATGTAAACTCTACTTTGATAATGAATTTCCTGTAAATATGGCATTTCATTTAGTCGATGAACTATTAACGATTCAGTTTTCGGTTGTTTACTTGTCAAAAAATAATTTTTGTATTAGAAGAAACATACAGATATAAGAAACAACCAATCAAAAATACATTGAGAAGGCCAAAAAAATACCAAATTCATAAGTGTGAATGGTTGATTTGTTCATGAAGTATTGATTCTAGTCATGTTTAAATTTCAACAAAAAATATCATGATAACGTGTTTCGCTATACAATAGCTTCCTCAAGCAGAATAAATCTAACCTGCTGGAGGAAGCCACTGTATAGCGAAACACGTGTTGCGCTTTTGGAAATCCATGGTTAGTGAGAGTCATATAAGAAGCTGTGGTATTCATTGTTGAGTGTGGATTTTTCAAGTTTCTACGTAAACTTTAGTAACTAAAAAACAAAAAAATATAATATATCGTTTAATGAACAAAGCAATAAAGGTTATATTCAGAAAACCGTGGGATACTCCTTCTGCAGATTTATATAAAGTAACAGATAATATGACTTTGGATCATCTAATTGATTATGAAAAATCTAAGTATATATATAAATTAACAAATCTTCAGAAATGTAATATAAAACTGTCTAAAAATTACGATTTACATGGCCACGATACCAGAATATCAAATAACTTTCATTTAAATATGATTCATTCCAATAAAGGAAAAAATAACCCCAATTCATCAGCATTAATAACTTTCAATGAACTACCAGAAAAAATAAAATCATCCAAATCCATTCATATTTTTTCAAAAGAACTTAAAAAATATTTGCTTGCATAATGATGTTCACCAAATTATCAAATGAATATTATACTCCAATTTATTATTTATAGTACATAATTTTATGATTATTTTTTTGACTTCCTCATACCGGAACCATGTTCTGTCTGGAAGCTGTATATTGAATAAATAAAATAAATAAATAAATGAATATATTTATCCAACACATGACAGTTATACCTGTCATTATTGATGTCATTTTAGACAAGTAAACTATCAAATAACACACTAGTGTATTATTTGATAGTTTACTAGTTCAAAATGACATTATTAATGACAGTCCCAACTGGCATGTGTTTGATAATAGTATATTATGCAACGATCGTATAATGATGGTTATTAATACATGAGCATGAACTGGGATACGAAACGAGCCGAAAATTAGTTTCGTATGGTTTATGCGGGTGTATTAATAACCATTACAGGAGAGTTGCATACGCTATTTTATCTACACCCAATAAATAATGAAGAACTATAAATATTATATTATTAAGTATTTATATTGAACACAATAATAGTAGGTGATCAATCGTATTTCTTTGGAAAATTCTACAAAATTATAATTATTGGCATAACCAAGGAAAATACAATAATGAAAAATGAAGAGAAGAAAAAAATGAAAAAATCTCGGCCGAGGCCATGAGTGCTCAACTGATTTGGTCGAAAATAAAAACATATATGTTGCATTTGTCAAATAAAAAATATAATCCTTTCGATTGTATTTTTTCCTTCTCTAAGACATCTGTGGAGGAGTCGCTGGTAATTCCTCTATATCACTGCTATAAGACATTTTCATACGATTATCAAAAATTGACTGAATTCTTCAAAAATTCGATACTCACTGATTTTAACTTGAAAAACGTCAAAATGCAAAGCTTGCACATCATGCTTGATTGAAAAATAATGGGTTTCTATTGGTTGAACGTCTGTATCGTAATGAAAATCTGTATCGTAATGGATTTCATTATAAAACGGGTTGTGGGCATATAAGTGTATTATTAGAGTACGGGTGTAGATAAAACATTGTATGCCACTCGTGTGTTAATTATGTTTCTTTCCTAAGTCACCTGAGAATTTATATCACTCGGCCTGACGGCTACGTGGTATGAATCTTTCCCGAGTGACATATTTTCAACCACACACTAGTACCATAAATAACTATTTCCATTATGAAGGAGTGACTTTTTGCGGGTTACTTTTTCTCTTCACCTGTACAACTCCCACTTACAATGGATTCGCAATGCATGTTTAACCATACATCAGCTTATTGTAGCAAGATATTTATTTATATACATTTTTTTTTTTATGTGTAGATTCATATATATATATATATATATATATATATATATATATATATATATATATATATTTTTCGTAATTTTTGTTTCACTTTTGTCACTGTCAATTGGGTTCAAGCTTGCATTTTCTTCGATTAATCACTCAAGTTTAAGGGATGACTAATTAAAATTTTATTGGAATTATTATTGATAGGTATGATATATTTTACAAAATACTTACATAGTTTTTTTGGGAGATTTTTACTCTGAAGAGGTTAACAAAACCGCGACAAGTGTTTCGCTATACAATTTGATCTATTCTGGTGGCCATTGAATAGGAAGCAACGTTCACAAACACTCAATAATTCACTGTTTCCCGGTTTTTAAACGTTTTCGATGATCACGTGAATAGAAAATAGTAAATCAACCTTGAGAAAGTGTCAATTATTAAGTAATTGTGCAGGTTGCTTCCATTCTCAATGGCCACCTGAATTCCTATAATCTGCTTCCCCAAGCAAAGATGCGAAACACAAGATGCGGTTTAGGAAATCTCTTAGTATCTTGTAAACTTCACTTTTCAATGAAACCATATTATCACACTGCATGCTTTTTTATATCATGAGCCATTCACGAGTTCTAAGACAAACCACGAATTTATGAAACATTATCCCAATCTAAGATTTCTAGGATTCTAATTGTTGTTAAGAACTTTTTCACTCTCCTCTTTCATTTAAAAAAAGAGAACACAAAACTCACAACAAAGAATCCTCATCCTCATTAATATAGGAAAAGTAGGTTATTCATTCAATTACAATATTTTTTGTAAAATGATAATTTCACTTCATATTTTATTTTATTATTGTTCCTTTCCTGTAATTATTGATAAACTTTGTTTCATTTCAAAATTATGAACACATTTTTTTGATTGATGAATTTTGATCAATAATAATCACCTATTCCTTGATATATAAAAAGTGATACTTGGTAATTCTTTATTTTCTACAATTTTTTCCTTCATAATCTTTCCTGACATTGTTTATTCATTATTGATCATTCAAAAGAGGTAATGTTGTGAATTTATAGCTACTGCATCTGGTATAATCATTTCCCAATAACTGGTCTATCTTCATATGATTCTAAGAATCAACAGTTATGTGCTCTTTCGTCCATATTTGTACTGGAATTTCAAATGACCAATATTTGTAGAATTGAACAAAGAGGGTGTCCACTCGATATAGAAGGAATTATTGGTATTGTCACTCTCATCCACGGTAGACTGTCCCACATTGAAGAAGAATATAAATTTGCATTGGGAAGTACCGTTTCGCAACTCCGTCTCTTCTTGGTCATTGTATTCTAGATATCCGTTCCCTTCGATGTGAACGAACTTTTTAGAAATTGTCAATTTCACCTGCAAGAAATATTTATGTAGTAGGAGAATACGATTTCCAAACAAGTTACCTGTGGTGTATCAAAAATTTCTTTCAAATGTAAGATATTCATCACATTGTATATGAGACATTCTCCAATTGAGGATACATTATAGATCTTGGGTATTCGCTTTATTAGGCACTGGTAGAAGTTCTGAAAATTATTAAATCTTTTCTGCTGATAGTTTAACCGAACACAACATTCATTAAAAAAAAGTATTGTAGAGTTTAAACAGTACAAGGTTATTCAGAAAAACGATAAGAACTGAGAAAGTACCTAATAATAAGACAAAAAATAGAAGATATTAGAAACCTAATGTTGCATTCTGAGGTGAGATGTGAAGCTTCACATTCGAGACAACCTGAAATGAACTCCTCCTTCATAATCTCGATTTCAGAAGAAAACACGAAGCTAGCTATGGAGGCATCACGGTGACCCCAAAACTCCTGTGTAGGATATTTTTTAAAACCAAGGAAACAGAATCCAAGGAGCAGGTACTTCTGATCCGAAACTTCTCTTGTTGAACATTCACTTCAGTGACTTCAGATATAACCAATCTGGAATCTAATATGACTGAAACTTATTATTATTATGACTCGATTTCAAATTTGAAGATTCTCGGCTCACAAGGTGGCGGTGTAAACAGTGTAGACACCTTTGATGTAAAAAAAATCTGCTCCGAAAAAGATGAAGGGATATGCACCATTCCTTACATGCCGAATATTTGTGAAAATTTTCTAATACTCTCGTGTTATAGATCACCTTCAGGTGACATGAACATTTTCTACGAGATAAATTTTGACATGCTCCGCAGTTTATACAAACCATCATTGAAAATCACTTGTGATTTCAATATGGATTTTTCAATCAAATTTCAGATTATTTTAAACTCAGTAGGTAGTTGATCTAACAAGAGTTAAAGATTCATCAACTTGAACAATTGATTATATTTATCCAATTTTAGATGATTCGCCTCTTCAACAATACATAATCGAAACATAGAACTATTATGGTGGATTATGAATAGAGTAGCACAAATAATAGTAATAGCATAGGTTCTTTCTCATCTAGGAAATATGACAAAATATCTATTGAGAGTTTTTGAAATACACTTTTTTTTATGTTTGTTCGTTTTCGTTAACCAGCTGACGAACGTCAACCCTCAGAAGTCGAAACTTGTGCGAGCAATGGATCAACGAGGCCTTACCTTTTAACGTGCGATTACCCAGCACGGTGGCCCGGCGAGGATTCGAACCCCGGCCTTCCGCTTGATAAGCAGATATGCTAACCACTACACTACCGAGACCACAATATATTGGATATATATATCAAATATCAGATAGAGACAATGCATTTGGAAACTTCTATAATGTATTTTTATACCATTTCAATATATATTTTCCCCTCAGGAAATGAAAGAACGATATCAACAATGAATAGTGGGTATCTAAAAAGGACAAATATTCTAGTTGAAAGCTCAGAGTTGTTTTCCATATCTAAAAATGAACCTGAATTAAAAATACTTAATCAGGAAGCGAAAATAACTTACAAGTTACAAGGCGGTTTTATTATCAGAACCGTACCATAATTTCGAATAATCCCAATAAGGAAGGGTAGAGGATTGTAATAGAAATAACAGGCAATGAGAAAAGAAGTTCTCGATTGAGGATCCCATAATCATAGCCGATACCTTCAATTAATTTTTCAAATCCTTACCAGATATATTGGTGCAAGATATAAAATAAAGACTAGTCTTAAAGATATTCCCATATTGACTAACAGGATAGACTTGTTGGAGACAGTACAGGGAAATCATCGGATATACTCAAGCCAGGAAAGGTCATTCCAATTTTTAACAAAGGCGATAGGCAGAATTTTGAAATCTGTAGCCGCACAAACTTTTGGAGTACTTTATCATGTATAGACTTTTGATATATCTTCAGAAAACAGATATACTGACAAATGACATACACGGCTTCATCAATAATAGATCAACAATGGCTGATATAGAATCTTTTTTAGAAAAGGTGATAGATTTATTAGAATGGGGCGAGTGTCCTGTTGGGATCTTTTGCAATCTCAGTAGGGCAATCGACCACGAAAACTATTGCATACATTGGAAATGTACAATATGTGTTGCCTTGTTGAGTTGGTTGAGTACATATATGACTTCAAAACAAAATGTGTGTATTTGCTATGAAAATAACAATACCAAATCAATCATTAACTGAAGGGATATAGAAATTGGATTGGGAGTCCCCCAAGGTTATATTATACGACCCTTTTTATTTTTGATATAAGTGGAAAAATTTAGTTAATCTCTTGAAGCTTTTGCTAGCTGCACGATGTGTGATGATGTATATAGTCTTGAATATTTTGGAGAGATGGTTCAGGGAAAACTCACTATTTTTATATCTGAATGAATAAAACTTTGTGAATTTCCATCCACCACAAAAAAAAGTTTCTGATATTCTGAGAGTACGCTTCTTTGTTACTTATATGTAACTTGACCAGCACCTTGTAGAGAGTCATTCATTTCTAAATGCATTCTCATATTTTTTATAAAAATAGAAAACTGCCATGCTCTTAACACTGGAAAAACGTACAATTAGCATGTCCAGCAAATTAGATATGAGATAGCTTTCAAATCACCGTACAGACTTACTGCGTGACTCTTCAATCATGTACATGAAAAAATTAGGCAAATAAAATTTATTCAGAATGCTATTGACGAAAAAATGTTTTTGTAATGTGAACGAGTTTTTACAGATTGAAAAATGGTTATAACATGTCACTCTGCTTCTTTTGAAACATCTCAAAATCCAATCATCAAAACACCAAATTACAATTGTTTGAAAAATGAAGTTCTAAATAATAACCGAACAAGTCAAGGCATATTTTTCATGAAATAAAATTGAATAGATTGTGTCAATATTTGTGACAAAAAACATGAATTACTGATATATCTCGATGTAATTTAGCATATTCATATCAATTTGCAAAAGAAATAGCTCTTTGCCATTTCAAAAATTACAGTGACAAGTGTTTGTTATTTTGGGTTGATTTGAAAACAGACCTCAATCCCAAATGTTACGTACTTAAATGATGCAGTGTTTCAATAGGCGAAAATATTCAGAAAAAATGGAAAAATAATTGAAGAACTAGAATGAACAGCTAAGATACATGGAAATGAGTTGTTTAGTTAAAAAAACAATTTCTATAATATAATGCATAATATTCATAGAGGCTTGCACAGGTAATAGGGCCCTCGACAACTGGGAGCGAAAAGCTGCGACAAGTTGCGACATTCAATTCGTCAGAATTCGCACAACGGACGAAAGATCCAAACACATGGATCGGTAGGAGACCGCGTCCACTTGTCCCGTATCGTTAGTCAGTTTTCGTCCGACTGAGTGCAAAGTGCGAACCGTTCACGTTCTGCTGGGATTTGATTGCGATCTAGAGCGAAAAAAGATACACAAATGGACTGTGAAATGATAGTTTTGCTTGTTCAAGACCAGAAATATCTATGGGACTAATGGAAAGCAACTATCACAGGCCTAACAAGTGACTTTTTGCATAAATGGGATTCACCCTAATTTCCCGCCTTCGTCGATATTGCCTGTGCCAAATATGACGCTGAATCAATGGTGATAATTTCAAAGCGAAAAGTTCTCAATCAGAATAATCAATAAACTCGTACCGAAGAGCCATCTCGCCTACTACAAATCCGGACGAATACTGAGGCAATAGACGATGTACATCGCACGATTTCGTAGTAACCGCGTTTGCTGCTTCGCAGTTCGCAGCTTTCTGCTCCCAGTTCGCAGCTTTCTGCTCCCAGTAAACGAGAAGTCTAACGAACAGTGCAACAAAATCAATTTGTACAGTGTAAGTTAGGACTCTTTCATACACATGAATTGGGCAACTTTGGAAACTTATAGTTTTTTGTAGCCTCCATAAAAGCAAGCAATGAATTGGCAAGATTACGACCTCGATGAACAAATAAGAAATAGTTTTCAACACTAACCTCTGGAATTTGGAAGCCAAGTGTGTTCAACAAGCCACAATTTTCGAACTTCATTGTTTGGTTTATACATTCTGTGACGTACGACAACCAGTCCATGAACCTCCAGGACTCACCATCATCGTGTATGGGTGAATCATTGAGAATCTTTATTTCAACTGGAATAATTTTTGGCATGATTTTCTGACACCTTCTGGAAAACTCCTTATTCTTTGAAACCTGCTTCTGAAAATTTTAATTGGGGATATAATATAGTTTTGATAACCATAAAAATTAGCTGTCATGCATTTCATGCATAACTGTATTAGTTACTTCTAAAATGAGACACATTGAAAAACAATATGAAACGTTCTTGAAAGTAATATCTCAATTTAATGAAAGATTCAATAAATACAACATAGAAATATAGGAAACTTCAACGTTGAGATTGGAACCTATGGTGAAAAAGATTAAAATTTTCCTAGAGATCAATAACCCAAACACCATACTGATATTTTTGCACTCGACGCGCGTTTGCGAACAAGGTTCTGAAGATTGATACCGTACAGTATCAATTTTCTTCTCATGAAGATGCTAACCTTTATAGCGAAACGTGCGTCAAGTGCAAAAATATCAGTTTGGTGTTAGGGTAATTGATTTCTAGAAAAAGTTTCACAGGAAACTTAATCATAAATTATATATTCAAAAACACAGAAATAATTACAAATATCATAATTATCAATACCAAAACAATGTGTCCCAATCTAAGTAGTAGCGTAGGATTTTCTTTGATACCTAATCCAATCTCACATAGGTCATAGCGAGCTATAGAAAAAAATCCAAACCCAAAGACATGAATTTTGAATCAATAAGCATTTTGGGTAATTATCCGTTAAGCGGGCTCCATCGTGAAATTAAAAAATTTTTGGTGGAACTTACGTATATTTCGGCCTCCTGAACAAAAAATTCTAAAAAAGTTTTTGGGGTTCACAACTAGTTTCGGAGATACAAAATACAAAATCTTTATTCATCACTAAAATGTAACATCTGCCTATAATTACCAAAACGGGTGTACATCCATCGGACTAGTCAACTACTACAGCTAAGCTGACAAAAAAAATCACATAAAGGTGATCACATAAAGGCATCGCGCGTTCTACTGTTTTGCTAATCTCGAATTTCTATGACGATTTACATTTCAGAGTTTTGTAGTGAAAAATGTTTATGATTCGGTTATAAAGTGATGAAGAAAAGAAGATGGTATATAATGTGTATAAGTGCTGATAGAAAGAAGGAGGAATTTCGAGCGGAATTGGCTGAGAAACAAACATAGGCGTAAAACCCCGATTTCCTGTCTTTGGGGGGCCGTATCTCCGAAACTAGTTGCGGCCCCAAAAACTTTATTAGAATTTTTTGTTCAGGAGGCCGAAATACGTAAGTTCCACCAAAAATTTTTTGATTTCACGATGGAGCCCGCTTAACGGATAATTACCGAATTTTGTCTCGGTCTAGGAAACACTATTCGGATATTTTCAACAAGTGCAATTAGTAGGGCAATCAAATAATTTAATTTTCTCTGAATTGTTAGTATTCGAATCAAGCTCACACCACAAATCTTACTTTGCGGATTCTCTCCAGATTTTTAATTTTTGATTTTTTTTCAGAACATATATCCTGAAAACTTTGGTTTGAAGGTATCAACTCTTTTTGTGCTATTGGATTTTCATGAAGGGAAATATTTTCTGAAATCATAAATACTCCAAAATGGATATTCCACATCAATTTGTTGATATTATTATGGATCGAGAATAAGATCTGTGAACTCACAAGGTTTCATACACCATTATATTAATATGTGCGCGTGGAGTTAGTGAAATAAATGTAGGTAATATTTACACAAGTCATTTGAGCAGTCTAGTTGCACTATTGAATAGCTTCAAAATTTTCAAGAATAGGATTGTTGACAATTTTTTTATAGTAATTGAATCATATCAAGTACGACAGTTTTGGAATAGCTCAAAAATTTACGAAATATGATACGGACCTTTTTTTTAATATTCAATGAAACTAACAGGATTACAATATGTGACTCACATGTTACTATTGCCATATGACGTCCAATCAGAATCTCGTTTTATGAAAGATACAAGTAGTAAGCTTAAAGCTCTAATAACTCCTAGGTTTTTCAACCAATGTTTATGTTGATTTAAATTTTCTCTGTAGTATAAACACTGTTATGATCTATTATGTAATTCAGCACATTAAATATTCGTCAATGTCCCCATTTTTTAATGAAGAGAATTCTTACCTGCATTAGCAAACTCACATCTACGGAAATATGAAAAGTCTGAATACTCTTTGGGATCACTTGCTAAAGCCCATATACATGCATAATAATGGATACATTTATGCCCTTTAATGCCATATTTATCAACAACTTGTTTGGACCCTAAAATTATAAACACAAGTTGAATAAATATTCAATTTCAAAACTCACCAAACATATTCAAAATGAGTTTCGACTTGTTGAAATGGCAGCTATATCAATGTTTGAATTATTATCATTATAAAAATTGGTAACAGTTAAATTGTGAATAATGACCACAGATTCATATAGCTATTGATCTAGAAGAGTTTTCATTCTTTCTTTTACTCTCCAAGCTGCTATGGTATTTATGACATCATACTATATTTTTTAATTATTATTAGTATATTATATTCTTTACAATTATATATCATTATCTTTGAATATTTTTCAGTGTTATTTTTGGAATTGTATATATTAAGAAGTTATTCCTATGAACAAAAATGAAGATATTTCAAATAATAATAATGATACAATAGTAGATGATCTCACACAACTGGATGAATCACAGCACATATTGCTAAAGTTGAATGCAATTCTATAGCTGATAAGGCGGAGTGAGCAAAGAATTGATTGAACTCATAATGATATAATATGATTGTGTCCATTCACTGAAAAGCATTAATTTAGCAAAAAATGAGAACCCTACTTGAGGTAAACAGGCTGATATTTACATAAGCATCGTATTTGTATGTGAATTAGTAGTTACTTGAGAAAATTGAATGAAATACTCAGTTTCATGAATGCATTGTTAGCAAAAATCTCATTTCTAAAGTTCATGATAATAAAGATACTGAAGACAAAAATAGGTTAATGAAAGATAAAAACGGGTGTTACGAGAATAAAGAGAAGTAAGTACCTGAATGATGTTTTTGGTGAATCCTGTTTTTTGGAAATTTTATTTATATATGAATTATATATTGATGAAATGTGAATTTTTTTTTTACTTTACCGACCTAATAAAAAGAATATGAACTGTTTAAGTCAGTTGGTGTGGCCAAGCCTCAGGCCAACTCAACTTATAAATAATTCAACCCTATTTGGAAAATTAAGTTATGGAAATGGACATTCATGCAATGTTGAATTTTGTGGTTGTAGGCATGCGTAGGAGACTGACTAATGCCCGCATGGTTGTTTCATGAGTGATTCAAAATTATATTTTTGTTGATATCACTGGGGATTTCATAATTCTTATTGAAAAACAGATCAGAACTCTGAATGAACTCAAAACTGAAAGCAATTGAAAATTTCTACAAATGACAATCTCAATCATGGAATGATATATGCCTGAGCATGCACACACGTAACATGTGAATTCTTAAGGCAAAGTTAAAAGTTGGGAAATTTAAAATTGACAAATTGGGTACTTGCTTCAATGCCATTTTTGAATCCTGGTGATTTGAGTTTTAGAATTGACAAGTTTTTCATACTTGAATCTGCCTACATCTCAGCAGCTTACAGTGCTTAAAGCTGCTGCACAAAATCTGACAGTTTTCCATGGTGAAATGTCACATTTTGTGAAGCTGCTTTAAGCACTGTAAGCTGTTAGATGCTGCCATAGACAGACTTTTTTGTAGACCAATACTGTAATACATTATTTTGATCTATCTTGTAGAGTTCATTTAGATTCGCATTAAATTAGGAACCTTCAAAATTATCAGTGATTCAGTGGGAAGTGACTGTGTTCATTAAATTTGTCTTTGATATACAATATTTTAAAACATATCCCACCTATGGAATCTGTACAGGAACAAAAATATTTTTCATAATACCCCTTTCCTTTTCCTCTCAGGAAGGTGAAATGTAAATATCCTAAGGGGTGTTCAGGGCTCACTTGACATTTTACTGCCATTATGGACTTTGATACTCTCTGGACAAGACAACCTTCTTTTTCTGCTGCTAATAAATACAGGTTCTCTTTGATATCATTTCCAACCTTCATAGAATGTAATACATCACTTTTCAAAACAGTAGGACATGCAGTACTTTGGCTCTCCAAAGCTGATTTTATATGGACACAAATGGGATTAGTAGCATCCTGATCTTCTTCATGACATCTCAAAATTGAATTATGGAAAGAATTCTGGCATGATTCTACAAAACACAGAGCAACTTCTGAACAAACGTTAGTGCCTCCATCTGAATGAGACTGAAAGACAGGAAGCTGCACGAATCCTCTATAGTCTGGGCCCATATCTTTGACCATAACCGAATACAGTTGTTTTTCAGTGTCAGTAATCAATTTCACAGCATCCAAATCCATCTTCAACTTCTCTTCTGCATCTTTCAGTATAATCCCACATTTTTTGTTCTTGCACATCGAGCTTCTGGTACCATTGTACACGCCACATTTGGAGCATTTTTTTATTCCTCTTCTAGTAGATTTTCCCAAACCAGGTAACAGTTTTTGAGAAAAATCAAAAACATTAGTAAGGCCAGATTTGGGAAGGCAGACCAATTCCCGTTTTCGATTGTTGAAAGACATAACCGTCTAATTCAAAGTGGTCTGTTGAAGGTAAAAATCATCTGACGCATTCCAATTTTCACAAAAATTATCTGAAAAGACACAAGACCAAACACAAACACCTAACCAAAAAAAGCAGAATCTGAATGTCAAAAGTCAAAATTCAAAATTGTCTCTGTCTCTTTCTGTTTGTGGGTGGTCGTTGCTTCCGAGAAGGCGCAATTTACCAGTTTCCTCTCGATAAATAACCACGCGCTGTACAACTTGAGCTTCGTCCGGGGACATCAGTTGACATGCACTGCACTAAAGCAAAACCCTCAGGGCTATTCACTAAGTAAGGTGGTTATCGCAGTTGCTAACCGTCGTTCCAACTCTGCTAATAACTTGCCATAATGACGGCGGTAAGCTGTTTTTCCTTAACAAGATATCTAAAGCAGTTGCCTGTGAACCACTACTCACAGCAACTGGTCATTATAGTAGCAACTTAACTTGAAAAGTGAATACCAATTTCGCGCTTAGCAACTGACCTTGAACATAACGACAATTTTTAGTCGCTATCCATAACAACTCTGCTTAGTGAATAACCCTGCCTATGTCCGTTTTCCGCAGTAGTACATCTATCAATATATTGCACAATAAATTCATGGATCAATTGATAAATTTACTGAAAAAGGATGGAACTCAACACCCTTCTGTATTTATTCAAGGATTTTATTCCTGTATATAATGTTGATATTGGCAATATAAAATAAAACTGAAAATACATGAGTTTATCGACACTGAATAGAATACAATGCCGATTGTTGTCAATAAATTGCTGAAGGCATTCATGAATTTATTGCCAAACGTAAAATAGAAAAATGTATGGCAATTTTGGCCTTGAAGAAATTCGTGAATTTATTGTGCAATAAATTGTAAGGTGTAATACTGCTTTCAAATGATTAATAGACTACACCAAGAAATACTAAAATAAAGCGCATCAAATTGTCATAGAATAGAGAAGTTGAACTATTCAATTTTGGAAATAGGCCGCGGGCATGTGACTTCATATGACAACTGTCAATCAGCCTGCTGGACAAACAAATCGTTTTTCCATGAACAACATTGGTAATTTAATGAGATTATAATTGCAATTCTGAGGAGATACAAAATGTTTTGAACATAACTTTGCCCCTTTCAACTTATCAGTAGTTAAATCTGCTCTTCTAGTTGCCTGAATCCACAATTCACGTCTCTTTTCAGCAACGGAATCGATGGAATGAAACCTTATCTCCGCCGCTTCCACTTTCATATTCCACAATCGCACAAAATTGAGACATTATGGAGAAAAAATATTTCGAAATATGACATAAATAATGCACACTAAACATTTGTAGATCCGTTTGTTTGTTCAGCAGGCTGGTTTGACGACTGTGATTTACTGTCGCGTCTGTTCGTCTGTCAGATATGCCCGCGGTCTATTCCCAGAAAACGCTCCCTCGTTTATAAATTTTTTTCTAGGGATAGTGCGATTACCTGTCAGTTGCAAAAATTTCGGTCAAAAATACCTCGTGACGAAACTTTATTTTGTTTGCTAACAGATGATATATGTTCAATCGATAGGTGAAAATTCAGATACATATATGAAAGCATGAGTAAAATCGATACTAAAGTATAAACGGGTAACTTTTCAGAATCATTTCTTTTGAAAGTTCGACTTGTTGACTAGGTACTATATTTTTCTGACACGAAGTAATTTTCATTTGGATATTCCCTAACCCCGAGTTTAGTGTGAATGTTGCAATTATTTGATTATTTTTTTTGGTAAATTTTCCATAAACTATCGTTAAACCTATTTCAAAGCTGTTAGGTAATGGCTCATTTAGAATTAAAGTATATTCTAAATTAATGGCGGCCGCTTTCGGAATTGTTTTTTTAAAATGATGGATAGACATTTGACCTGATGATATCTCATGACTTCATTCAATTGCCCAAAAACCAAAATCTTTCTAAAATTGAATTCAAAATGATATTTTTAGGAAATTTGTGTTTAACAGTTTGTTGATTGGTACTGTATCTTGTTATATCCACATGAGTTTTCAGATTGTTTCATGCCACTGCGATATCGCAAAGGTCATATTGTCGTGTGAAGTCAAGAAATACATATGACAGCGACATATTGGAAAATATATCCTAGCGATATCTCGAATTGCACATCGTAGCGATATCGAAATATATATCGCAGAGTCATCGAAACACTTTTAACTTGAGTATGACAAAATTTCATCGCTGCGATGTCCCTGCGAATTGAAATGTAACATATCGCAAGTCATATCGTCATATCGTGACATCACCGCGATGTATTTGTGTTTGATGGGTGATACGGTAATTTACATAATTTTTCTGAAATATTCATAATAATTAAGTTCATATTTTCAAAATTTTCATTTATATCAGTCCATTTGTATCGAACCCCATTAGTTATCATAACATTTTCGTCAGTTGATAACATGATAACACATTGTTCTCAAAAGGAAAGTGGCTTCCAGTAAGTTCACAGTGTTACCTGATTGTGACATTGCAGGGGTATCATGTACCAGACGTGTTGGCTGGGATCATATATTACAACTTATGGACTGGCCTTTATGACAGTTTTCCATATAACACGATGCGGAATACAATAGAGAGAGAAATTATATGCACATTGAAGTGATATTGTGAAGGATAGAATGACAATTCTATACTTGAATTACTCAATATTCCTTTACCTCTCTTCATCTGCTACATTGTGGAAGGAATTCGCTTATAGGTTATACTTGAATTCTTCTATCTTGCTCACTCTGCAGTCCTTTGTCCTTTCTCTCTCTTAGGGCCAGTCCATTAGTTATGGTCTATTGCTGGGATTGAAAAAGACTTCAACTATTTAACCACCTTAACATTGATTCAAACTTTTAATCACAGGGCGTACTTGAAGCTTACTTGCACAATAAGGACTTTTCAGCTTTTCATCCTGTATATTTCCGAAGACCCTTAACTAAGGTTTGCAAAGGGATACATCTTCAGTCTTTTTTATCTACAGATTCACATGAAAGAGAAGCCCTGTGTATTCGAACAACACCGCGTGAATCGAGGGACAGGAGATACGAATTAACATTAACTCTGAATTTTTGAAGTTTGTAAGCCTCAGGGAAAACTTCTCTTAGTTCAGTTATTCTATTGGAAAAAGATTCCTGAGCATGAGAGATTCAACAGGTCTACAAGCTCACAACAAAGGAGTGAAAGTTCTGTTCTTGTCGGGCCACCGTGTAGATACTGCCAAGGGTGGAACGATTGGCGACAATTCAGAAGAGTACCCGCCGTGAAAATTTCTATAGAAGAAAGACCAGTCTCCGACACTTCTACGATATACACCAACGAAGTGAGCGAGTGTGGGAGCGAAGAATCAGCAATAAAACGGATTGAATTTCTCTGACAAGCATAAAGAAGCAGCAATGAATGTTTTGGTGCTGAGCCCCATATACGAAAACTATATTCCTTGTAGATCATTAGAAGCTGACAAGAAGTATTTCTTCGCACGAAATATAAATCCAAGTTTCTGTGAACGAACTCACATGGTTTTTCCACTAGAGATTATAATCGATCGTGCATCGGAATACTTGACATTGTAGGAATAGTTACTCCTGACATCTGAATACTAGATAAAGATAGATCGGCTTTCTTTGAAAAGAGACATGCCTGGGTTTTCGTAGCATTAATAAATTCCACCCAGTTGATGTTATTTCATTGTATTATTACCGCCAAGTGATCGTTAATTCTATTGACGCTTACTGAATTTTTATTTCTAGTGCTCTTATATGGAGACTCTGGAAGATACAATCTAGTATAAAGGGTACTGTCGTCCGCAAAACTAAGCACTGAACAATATGTTTTCTTCAGGAAATCATTGATATGAAGCAGTAAATAGCAGCAATAGTGTAGGCGCCAGAACTGAACCCTGTGGAACACCTGCATTCATTGAGAGAATATCAGACGATACTCAATCAACAACCACATACAGACAAGAAACTCTTCAACAAAGCACACAACTGTCATAAGATGACAGTTTAGAAAGGAGACCTCGATTTTAAACTCGATCAGACGCTTTTAAAATGTCTAGTGCAACAGCTAACGCTTCTCCGAATTTTCCAATAGAATGCTGCCAAATTATGTAACATACGCCATTAAGTCACTTGTTGATCTTTGATGTCGAAACCGTATGGTCGATCATTAATTATTCCTGATTTCTTCAGATAATTGATAAGCTTTCATATTGATTGCTTTTTCTATGACTTTGGAAAGGACAGAAAGCAAAACAATAATTTGTCTATAATTGCAAGGTAAAGTTTTTCCCTAGTTTAGGAACTGGCTGAACTCTTGCTGCTTCTCCAGGACTTACGAAAAAATCCAAGTTACATGAAAGGTTTGATAATTCACAAAGTACTGGTGTCAATTTAAGAACAAATGCTGGGATTCCATTAGATCCGCAAGCCTTATCTTGTTTGAATTCAGGTCCATTGAAATATTTCTTATATATTAGCTTGCGAAAAAATATTCTAGACATATGACTGTCAACAGGCGTGATATTAGGAAGATCTTTTCGCGGTGAGTCCAAAGTACAATTTCCAGCGGTGATCCATCCTCTTTGGTTGAATAAGGGGGAAAGGATCTGAAACTGGAGCGACAGCTTCAGCAATTGACCAAAAAGAAATAGAAACGTTAGGACGTTCAACAAGTCTTGAAAGAATTCTATGATAATATGCTTCATTAGTAGAGTGAGGTGTATTTGTACTATTTGGAATAAATGTTCCCATTCCCAGAATGATGGTATCAGAGATTTCTTGAGCACATAGAGTGGGATCACCAGATGAGAACAGGCCCTTCTTCAAGTAAAAACAAAGAAAAACATTCGTAGAACGTACCAGTCACCTGACTTGTAATGCCAGACAAGACATGTGGCTAACTTACCATTTATTGGAGCTGAATACGAACAAGTTGTCGAAATCAACGGGCGGTGAATTTTAATCTGATGAAGATCAGGATGAATAGTGAGAAACAGGTCCAGTGTATTGGCAAATTGGATATTCGTAATAGGAATACGAGTGGGTTGATTTATCAGTTCCTGAACATAATAAATAATGCGCCTGTCGTCATCTTCCATCTGTTTTCTTCGAGAGTTCAAGCCATGACGAATTATGTACATTAAAATCATCCAATATGGCGACTTCAGCAGTTGGATTTGTTTTCTTTGATGAAGTCGTTCTTTTTCGATAGAAATTTGAATAGTCAAAAGAATCATTTTTAGGTAATAAGTAGAGGCAACAGACAAATTCAATCTGTTGACGATTACCAAGATTCCATCACTTCAGAATTTTTCGGTTCCAGCACTTCTTGGCGTTGGCACGATGCGAGAATAGAATTCATAACATGACCAAAGCATATGTACCTTATTCGTATATGAATCGCCCTGAGTTTCAGTTAGAATAAGAATGTCCGGTTTTTCAGTTTGCAGATGGTGATGAACATCATTGATGTTTTTATTCATCCCACTAATATTAATATTACATTCATCGATTCTCAATACTTTCGATGAAGGATCCCCTCGAGTACCTCCCACCCGGAAATCCGATTGGGGAGAACTGAAAAAAGTGAATCAGTGTTGAATAAAGGATTGAAGGACCTTTCCAAAATGGTGTCACAGGATCCCATCTTTGTGATGACATACTATTAAAATGTTTTCAACCAAAAAGTAGAAAAATCAAGTTTCCTATATGATATCTTTTTTGGATATGTTATATATATATATATATATATATATATATATATATATATATATATATATATATGTATATATATATATATATATATATATATATATATATATATAAAGTTTCCCTGGTCAAAATGTGTGAGTTCCCAAGACAAAGGTACAACGTAAAAGGAACTTCAGGTATTTTCAAAAACTTCCAATTTTCTGTTTGTTGTAGGTAATATGCATCATTTATAGGTACTGGGTTTTGTATTTATTACATCAAAATCAATTCGTTACTATTTTATTACGAGATCAATGGAGATATCAATATGTACAATCTAGAGTTAAACTATATTTGGAATGCTGGTCGTGGCTACTTTGAAGAAATTTGCTGTACGGACATTCGAAAACCTCCTCCAGTGAATTTCACTTCTCCGCTTTCTCCTCGGCTGTGGCTCAGTTCTCGACTGGAGTCGTACATCAAACGCCTACTTCTGTTTGCCTTTTTCTCAGCCAAATACTTTTTCTTCAGTTCTGCAAGTTCTTCAGTTACCCGTTGCAAGTCGGATTTGTACTCGGTTGATTTCAATTCCGCCATGTTCAGTTCAGAAACCAAACACTGAAATCACAATAAAAATCTATCATTCAAAAGGATCCTGATCCAATTTTTAATGGCTCAAAAGAATTGTTATAACCAACAGCATGCATAAAAACCATATGCGTGGTTGTACCATAGGAATTGTTGATTAGTTGAATCTAATTTTTTGAAGTTTCTGAAACCCTCGTGAATTCCCCTTGGCTACGGCCATGTAATGGCGATGACAGAAATTTTGGAATAACGCTCTTTCAAATGCTCTCGGAACCAGAATTGCGATGAAGAAAATGTTAATTATGCATTCTGCATTCGGTTTTTGTAAGTGAGAAGCTCAACGCGAACGCAATTCTAGGCATCATTAGAAACATCGTGCTTCCTCGTCTATCTAATCGGATATAAGTGGGTAAATTATTACTAGTTGTATTCATTATAGAATGTTATCTGGATAGGTAATGTTTGGCTGTCTGTTATAGAACACCGCTTCAAACATCGAAAGCAAATGCAAATCTTTCTCACAAACTTTCCCTCTGACGGCGTCAAAAGTATCCCCCTCCATTATTAGTCTAAGAGACGGAAAAGAGGTCCACCTTCCCCATCTGTTTACCGGATGAAACATACTTTTTATCGATATGTCATAAATTTTATTCCTCACAGAAATTGGTGATTTGCAGAATACTTGCATATGAGCTGTATTTTCAAATTTCCGAACAGTGTACAGGGGAGGACAAAAAATCGGAATTTTGATCAAGTGTAAACCACATCTCATTTTCCTATAATCAAAAAGTCCATTCGAAGGAGTTGTTTAGAATTGAAATCAATACTCAAATTTGGAATTATATCCAGGCTAGTTTACTCTTGATCATAATTTTATTTTTCGTTCTCCCCTGTACACTGTTCGGAAATTTGAAATTTTGACAACTCATATGCAAATATTTTGCCATACATCAATTTTTATGAGAACTGAAATTTTCTTACAAATCAATAATAAAAAAGTTTTCCATATGGTGGAAATTTCTGAATCTCACTGTATATAGTCTGGACCACATTTTGATAGGCAAGCCATTAGAGGCGTATTACTCTATTTATAAAATCCTGTAAAAAGTATGTTTCATCCGATGAACAGATGGGTGAAGGTCGACCTCTATTCCGTCTCTTGCACTATATTGCGTAGGTCATTTTTAGAATATTGACAAAAAATGCCCTTCAATCAAGTTTTATCTGAAGTAAAAATTGAGAAAAATGATTAGAACTTGTGAATATTTCTTACGACCACTGAAAATGTGTTTTTTATTACAACAGTATTGATTTCAAATTATACAATATACGAAAGTATTACTATTACTTCCTAATCAAATAGTAGATATTTGTACTGTTCTGAAATGTACACAAAAAAAATAGAATTTCAACATGAATTAATCAAACACTTGTTGATTGGAGCAAGATTCAGTTCAATTGAATTTTCGTTTGAGTACAATGAATTTTACTTGAATTTATCAGCCTATTAATTATTATCCAAAAATTCATTCCCAGAGCTGGCCGACGTCGTATCAATCTCTATTCAATATATTATAAAATATAAACACGAAATTTGAGAGAGCTTATAGTGAATCGATGTCGAACATTTTTCAGAAATCCCAAAAAAATTAATTTTCAAAATCACAACCAGGCCTGAAGACAGGAGTGGAGATTCTCCACTGGAAAAAGTAAGTGTTTATCATAATACAATATGGAAAAAGATTGAATATTGAAAATCTACTGTAATAGTTACAATTGCTTTTGTTGCTTTCTCTCAGCTCCATTTAGATGTCGTGGTTTTCACTAACTAACCTGAAGTTATGAGTTACCTTTTTAATATTTTTTGGATAATTTTTTTCTTCATTATCACAATTTCAATTTTTTGTCAAGCTTTCTCATTTCACACTATACCTTTTGATCATTTATGAGATTCAAAGGAGTTAAAACAATGAAAATATTCGAACCACCACAAAATATAACAAAAGTTTCGGCTTTTACGTGACCCTCTACAATGATGCAGAATAAAGCAATAACAAATCATAGTATCGTTAGCCTACTGTGAATTCGTATGAAAAAAAAATATCTCACATCAAGAAAAGTTATATTGATTTAAGACCTGTATATTTATTAATTCTATATAATCCCTCAGTGAACATTTGACTGTCAAATTTGAATATTTATATACACTAAGACAAATCATTTGAATGATTTAGATTAGAAAGAAAATCATTGCATGAGTTTTTATATTTATAATGCCATGCCAGAAATTTTGTAAGAAATAAAAGAATATAATGGCATCCAATCAAAACTAAAGAACTTCTCATGTTTGAAGTTTCAAATGATATAATATTTTTTGTCATTTTGGTTTCATGATCTAACGGTTTCTTTTGTATGCTGAATGTTTTCTTTCTGCAAATATTTTCCTATATTAACATTAGCTTCTTGGGATCAGCAACTCAATAAAAAATAAACGACCATCATAAAAAAAAACTATTATTAAAAATGAATGCTCTTTCAACCCTGCCGATGAAACTCACTCTCCCAATATCCCATGTTATATAAAAAAGCAAGTACCACTCACCTTCAACTTATTCCCGCGCAGTTTCAACGCCCGCTGCGTCTTGGTCAGCTCCTCCTGAATCCCCGGCCCGGGCTGTTTGGACAGAACTTTCCTGAGGTTCAGGTACAGTTTTTCGGCCTCCTTGAGCTGCCTCTCCCGTTCCACGGCCTCAGAGCCCTGCTGCAACAACCGCCTGCGGAGTGTCGAGAATTCGTATTTATGGTATTCCTGGTTACATAAGATTCGGTGTATGCGGATAGACTGCAACGATTGCATCGATACCGAGGCGTACCAGAGGAATTTACATCGGAGGTGTTTTTGAATTGACATTTCAATGAAGTGACAGCATTTTAATTGAATCATATCTTACGTATGGATAGTTTTTCACCCATTTAGTGAGGTGGTAGAGGACGAACATAAGGTTAGATCCAAGGAACATCCAGGCGACATCTTTAGGACACGCCATTTTCGCAAAAACGCACCTCCTACGTATATCCATTTCGAGTCGACCATGACATGGACATTATTAGTATGAATTTTGAAAGTAGACATTACGCAAAAAACAAAGAAACAGAGATCGTGCGAGTAAGCGATATATTAGAATAATTTACTTTAGTTTAATATTTTCAAAATTGCAATATTTAATTTCCGTGTGGGGAAGAGCAATCAATTCTCTGTTGCGACCTCTGAAAACACTACAAAACAGAACAATAAAATGTATTTTCAGGTAAGAGTATTCAGACCCGCTATAAATTTATACAAGTGGAGAAAACTTTTGAATTTGGATTGCATTCATCAGTTAAAAATTTGCAAGTTTATATATTTTGCCTCTACAAAGAATAGACACTCTGTATTGAATTTTATTCAAAATTCTAGTATTCATGATCATAGGACAGGACAACCACAATATTTTGATAAAGTGAAGATAAAAAGTAACTTCGACAAAAAATCACTTCTTCATAATGGAATACATATTTACAATAATTTACCAGAAAAGTTGAAAAATTCAAAAAATATGTTGAAATTTAAACGTGACTTGTGACAGTTTTTTAGGAACAAATGAATAATTTCCAGTTAATTTTTTTTTTGTTATTTCAGTTGTAATTTCGATCTATTTGTTATTTATTCCTGTATGTATTCCTTTTCATATAGGTATTTTGTATTCTTATACTCACATCCCTTAATTTATAAGCACATGTGTTTCTTGGGATTTAAATGAAAATAAATAAATGAACAGTTCCTTTCGTTTAGATGATAACAAAATTAACATTACAACCTGTTATTTCAAGAGGAGTATGATCCTCTTGAAGATATCTGCAGTGATCAAATGATGTGATATGGCGCAACACCTCACAATCATTCACATAAAAAATACTCTCTCCAGGCAAATATCATTTATAAATATTATAGACAGCAGTGAACCCAGAACAAGGATCTGAGGAACACCCGAAGATGCATTGACTCAACAAAAAATTTCACAGTACCCTTTATCATTCACACAATGGGTTTAAAAACTATGACCTACGACACATTCAATAGCTTTCTCAAGCACCCTGCTTGAGTATCGGCCAGTTCAATTCAAATTTGACACGCTTGAAGCAAAGGTATCGACAGCTTCCTCTCAGATATAACTCAAGAAATGATACAAACATCTGAGATGGAAGCAAGTATAAAGATGTCTTTAGTTTTTTTTTCCTTTCTGAATACGTATCTTCCGTAATTATCGAGATAAAATTATGAAACTCTCAGGACTGATGAAAATTCTAAAAATGCACCCACCAGCTCAATGGTGTTGGCCAAAGTGATATACACTGCCCGTCACTCGCGATGGAACAATCCATTTTTACGGTAAATCATACTAGGGGGTAAAATAGGGTGGAAATTCTTTTATATTCGTGATCAAGACGACAAATAACATAGTGAGCGACTTTGAACACTGTCAGCACTTATTATTCGCAGATGATTTGAAACTGTTCCGGATAGTGGATTGCTTACATGATCAAACATTGTTGCAGAGTGATTCTCGACAATCTGGTAAATTGGTGTGAAAAAAATAAGTTGTATTTGAATGTGGATAAATGTCATCACATCAGTTTTTTTTAAAGGTGCCAAAAAGTTTGACTCACACTACAGAATAAACAACTCATTGAAGTATGTCTCATCAATCAAAGATTTGGGATTCGACGAACAGTTGAAATTTGTCGAACACATTCGAATTATTTCAGTGAAGTCATCTAGAACTTTAGGAACCATACTCAGAAACTGCTCTGAACTGTCCCCCGAATTAAAAGAGTATATCAAGCCTTGTTTGTATCTCCTTTAGAATATGCTGCTATTATATGGTCTCTACGATACCAGATACACATAAATACTTTGGAAAGAGTGCAAAATAAGTTTCAAGATACTATGCTTTCGAATTGAGCTTTAGAATACTGGATTACAACTATTCACCCATATTGAACTTGATCAATATACTTCCCCTTCATAAGAGAAGAGTCCATTCTGATGAAATCTTTATTTTTAAGTTATTAAATGGTTTTATTGTTTGTCCTGAACTTCTCGAACTTATTAACTTCAATGTTCCAAATAGGTTGCTAAGAAGGCAAAATCTGTTCTATATAGAATTCCATGCTACTAATTATGCTCAACATTGCGAGGGCCCTGAGGCTAATGAATGATCGCAACATTGATATATTTGGATCTCCACTATCAGCATTCAAAAGAGCTCTAAGGAACGATATTTGGTGTTTTAATTGATGATTTTCGTATTTGAATTATTATTATGTAAATATATATTTATAAGCTGTTTTTACAATGAAAAATCAAATGTACTTGTGAATATATTATTTGTAATGGGGTTTAACCCGTATATCAAATAAATAAATAAATAAATGAAATCACTGCTACAGATGCACTTTTTTTCTGAAAAAATTGAGTCTTGCAAAATCCCAATTTGTCTCACTTTTCATGGAAACACCCCCGTAACATTAGCGTAGAACGTGTTTTTCTCGATTCTGCAAATATTATAATTCTCTCTCGAAAATCATGGAAGTTGGTATTCAGGAATGATTATCGAACTTTTAGAGCATAGATTTTTCTAGTTTTATATAGTTTCGATGACACTCTCATATTTATCTGAGAATTCAGTTGTAGCTGTTGTTTTTTTTTTGTTGCATTCGGGAAAACAAACTCAAAAAATGTTATGAAATAGGTATCAAATTTGTCATATGCTATATTAAACGTCACTTTTTTTAATATGCAGATTCATATAAAAGGGGATCCCTGTAATTTTCAAAGAACACCGCGTGAATCAAGGGACAGGAGATACGAATCAACATTCAAATTGCTGCTAATCAAAAAATCTCTCATGCGTGTATCAAATGTTATTGTACCTACTACAGAGTTACGCCACTGTCTCAATGATTTTGTTCTTTGAAAGTAGTTTTCCTTCCAGCAATCATCTGGGACAAAGTTAAGAATAAATATTCGTTTCAATGAAGATCAAGACAAGAAGGCTATCATAGGAGAATATCGAATTTTTGAACTTGACTCGTGCATTTTTAATTCTCTTCAAGTGTATCTATTTCCGGCTTCGTGTCACCGAGACCAGTAAGTTAGATAATCAACTTGTTGAGGAATGGAAATGAATAATGATATGGGTAGGTGCAAAAGCAATAAAATAAAAGGCAGGTATAAGGTTAATGAACGTAAAAATCAAGGTTGATTGTGTTTATTACATAAACATATGATGGAGTTTCACCTTCTAATATGTAGAAACAATGAACATTTTTTGCACCGAACGTCATAGAAATGAATGACGTTCTGTGACTCAATTGTTTACATAAAAGATCTTTCATTAAAAATATAGGAATTATAAATTGAAGGGTCAATCAAATTGAACATTCGAGAAATACATATACTGTCGATAACTTTTGTAAAAGTAACACCCTCTACTTATTGCTGGAGTTCATATATATTATTCACGAAATTATAAGAAACGATTGTACATGCAGGTCATTATTATCTCTTTAATCACTACCGCTTCAATGTACAAGAAATTGTTCGAAATAAGAGTGAATCTGCTTTGACGTAAAAGTTGAAAGTTTTTTTAGAGATCCAGCAGTAATACCAAACGTTCATTATTTGCACTCGACGCGCGTTTCACTAAAAAGGTTAGCATCTTCAGGAGAAAACAACACTGACATTAAATTTTAAGTATCAGTCGTCTCCTGAAGATGCTAGCCTTGTTAGCGAAACGAGCTTCGAACACAAATTATAGCAATTTGGTGTTAATTGATATTTACAAAAAGTTTCAAGGATTAGTTATTAGATAATTATAAGATATACTCGTGAATATTCCAATAATATTGAGAGAATATTCGTAAAGTCATATCAGTATATTCTTCAAGGAATATATACTTATCAATTCAGTCAAAATCCAACTAATATAAACGCATCATAGTATAAGGTTAGCAGGCGCATATACAAGGGGGGTAAAGGGTGTAATTACCCCTCCCTATGATCAGTCAGTCACATAAAATATTAAAATATTTATTAAAGAATATGGGGAGATATCATGCAATATAATAAATGAATGAAAAATCAATCACGAATTTATTTCAACTTTACTCCCTGTAACCCTGTAAGATCGCAGAATCCAGTAATTAATTCAAAATTATTATCAAAATTATAGAATATCTCAGATTATATAGTCTAGTATTTCGGGAGAAATTGATTATCACCAACAGTTCTGGAAGAACGTTCGTTTCCACTTCGATAGATACCGCATTCTAAAAGTGCGATTCTAACATTATGCCTCTCATTAAAAAATGCATGCTATTGACTTCGACCAGGTCTGACAATATCTCAGGATCGGTTAACTGGTCTAGCACTATAACACATTCATTCCTGGGACTTACCCATTGAAGCCGATACATTGATAGATCGTTGATGAGAAAAACCGAAATTTAAATTTATTATTTAATTTTTCTGTTGCATTATCTTGTGTTCAATAAGTTTATACTTTTCCCTATTCACATTGATATGCAGTATGATAAATACATGAACGAATATCATTATAACGGTTTATTTTCACTTACGTTGACAAGGCAAATGTTAGTTATCTCTAAAGTCTGAAGTTAACTTTTATCGAAAATTATTGTTTTCTATACTTACCAATTTTATTTATGAAAAAAATGAACTCTTTTCTTTCACAGTTTCCTAATAACTCAAGTCATTGTGAAAGGTAAGTTTGTAAAAAGGCCGATATGCATTTATGTTTTGATAAAATGGTGGAAACGCATAATTTTCTCTGTGATTACCCCCCAACTTGAGCTGTATACGCGCCTGAAAGTTAGTTGATTTGAGAGTTCTCGCCTATCTCGGTTTACCTACGAGGGTGAAATGTGGAGGTTGAAAATTACCTGTTATGTTTGAACATGGTTATGAACCTCTTAAAAACATGTCAAAAACTGTTTACCAAAATTTCAGGACAGAATGTAAACGCGGAGCACTTAACCTAATTTTGACGCCAAGCTCGTGAAAGTGTTTCAGAGCCAGACGTTGATTTGTCTGGTATTTCTCTGTCAGCAAATAGAACTCTGCCGAATTTGTACTATTAATAATAAGTATCATTAATAAACGATGACCAATAATCTTGTATATACCTTGGAACTTTCCTAACAATAGGAAGAAGATCATAAAAATCATACCTGAACTACAAATTAGCTATTTTGTTACAAATTATTAAACTTCTATCAAGTGAAAAATAAGATGATTTTTCTTAGAATATTCAGCAAACACTCTAAGAATGTTTTATGAAAGTTCTCGAAATATTTTGAGGATCTAGGCATGAATTCTAGTCAACATAATAAGTTCATGTGATTTATACTGAGAATATTCGAAGCAGGATATGTTTATGTTCTGAGAAGATTGTCAGAATATTGTCAGGAGTTGGAAAAGAGATTTCCAGTCCACTTCATATGCCCATAGAAGGTGATGAGAATATTAAAACCATGTGGAAATGTTCCAGCAAATACTTCTGAGAATGTTTTCAGAAACATTTTGATCATTTATTCATAATTGCCATAAGTGAGCTATTTGGGATATTTCAGGGTATTTCTAAAACTTCTGGAAAGTACCTGTGATTATCCAGTCTATACGACATACTCACTTCTGAAGGATTTGAATTTTTTGCAATAAATCCAAAACTTCCGGATCGGAACCTTCCAGTTTCCTCCAACGGTGAATGTTTAGAGGATTCTGGACCTCTTGCTCGAGAGCCTTACACTTCAGCCTGCTCTTCGTCAAATCGCGCTCCAAATGAAATATCTCCTGACGCAAATCGACCATGTTTGCCATCGATCTCGAAATGAGATTTTTCTCTTGCCTGAGCCTCCTCACTTCGAGTTTCAGTAATCGGATGTCGCCTAATCTCTGATCGTAATGCGTTTCCCCTATCAAATTGATGCAAAATGTTTGGAGTAAGGACGTAGAATTATATTAACATATTTTATTGTATGTCTAGTTTCACACGAAAAATGAAGTAAAGAATAAAAATAAAAAATAAATAGTGCTTCGAACTTCCATTTTCTAACCTATCCAACTCCTATAAAATATACCTACAACATGGTGAATAGTTTGGAAATAAAAAATTGAATTGACAAAAGAAAGTGAGCAAATTGCAATTGTGAAAAAAAAAATAAATTGAAAAATCAAAGAAATTCTCAGAATCTGAAAAAAAATTAAATAGCAATTGATTCTGGGATACAAATCCAAGGGAAAAGGCAAGAAAGAGCTCAAATTCAACTGTAACAAAAAAGAATAAAGTGAAAAATCAGTTCAAGACAACATGAAAGGAAAAACCATTTGAAGTTTAAGTTTCGCGGATTTTTTTGGATAATATGAATTTTTTTGGTTTTCATGTCGATTTCATACTTCGACTGATGTATCATTTCGGTTCTCTTTTCAGTATTTCTTTGATTTATTGGCAAATTCATTTAATTTGTTTCTCAGTTTGCTCACTTCCATTTTTTTGACGTTATTTATAATTTATTTTCGAGCGTTTCAGTATATGTTAACTTTCATAAGAGTTGATAGTTTGGACAACAGAAGTTTGAGTCACTATTAGTGATTGGAGAATATGTTTTGAAATCCATTTTAGGTTTTCTCTCCTTTGGATAAGAGAAAGCTTTAAATTCTTTCAATATGTTTATGGGGCAAATTGGCATTTTATTTGACCCGATACGTAACTGAAATATTCCAAAGAAGATGAAGATCGGTAAATATTTGTGTTTGAATCGATAAATATCGATCTGGAATTAATTTGGACTTCCAATGGAATTCATTCAAATATTTCTGATATCTGGAATGGATATACACGGGACGCCCGAAAAGTATCCCAAATGAGCGTCCCTAGGATATCCAGTGGATGAAAATGGATGTCCAGTGGATACCCTCTCGGATAATAATGTATATCCATTGGACATCCAATAGACGTTTCTGTGCTACTTGGGAAGCGATGTCTCAAATTTGAAAGTCTATATAGTCTTCCATATGACAAAACAAAACTCAATAACGACCGATATTCTTCAGATGAACATTAGGCGATAAATAGTTTGAAAGTTTTTCCTGGTATTGTGTTCACACACTCATCAAGTCAAATTTCAGATGAACTGAAAATTGATTATGCCCCATATCAGGCAACATATCTTTTATTTCATCACGATAATGCTACTAGTTAGCGTCTGCATCGTTCTGAATTATTTATATGCCTTTTCTTCTAAAAAAGCCCAAACCAGCAAGATATTCCAAAAAAATATTTATTTTGTAGATTGAAATGTTAGGATTTCAATACATTTTTATGTTTTATAACTATATTAAATCCTACTACTATCTTCAGGTTGCAGCTTCATTATTATATGCTAAATTATGATAGTACAACTACAACTACACATATACGTGTTGGTAATACATTGGCCTTACGTGTCCATAAGCAACACTCCTAGAAATCGAGCTGACTATACCTAAAATGAACTCACCTCTAGCCAAAGTAGCTTGAAGAATTTTGATTTTTTCATTCAGTAGAACGATTTCATCATTTCTCCTTACTAACTGTGATCCCAATACGTCTCGCTCATTCATCAGCTGATCTAGATTTTTTGCCTGATCTCTTATAGTTCTATTATTGGTCTGAAAGTAAAGTAGATTACTTCAGAGTACTCGATAATAGTTACTTCTCAACCATTATTGTTTTGTGCAGTCTTTTTTCTTCTTCTCTCAATTCTTTCACTTCCTCCTTCAGCGTCCGTATATTGTCTAGTCCAGCCATAACCTCTATTCTGCAAAAACGAAAAATTATTTACATTCACTTGTGGGTAATATTCGCTATTACTTCAAATTTTCTTTTTCCTTTGTTATTTTTCTCATTACATTCTCATCTTTGATGAGAAGCTTCTCTTTCATCCCGATATCCTCTTTCAGTTGTTCGATTTGATGGAAAAGAGATTTCAATTTCTTTTTCAACTCCCAGCATTCAGCACTAGATTCTTGAAGACACTTTTGTAAAGAATTGCGATCAGCTCTCATAGCCTCGTACAAATTTTGATGTTGCCTGATTTGATTTTCTTGTTCGGCGGCACTTTTTTTCAAATCAAATATATGAGCCTAAAAAATAGTAAAACCATTTCAATGTCCAAGGATGCAATAAAAACCGCTGGTCTGACTTTTTTCAACCTTATATCTTCCATATTGTCCTCGATAGTTTTAGTCAAATCCAACTGTTCTTCTGCTAGTCTATCCCTTTCTCTTTCAAGTTGACTTATAGTTTTTTTTTGTTTTCCACTCTCTATGAAAAAGCTATCCAGTTCCACCTCTAACTTCTTCTTAGTTTGTTCTTGTATATGTATGAGTTTGGTCTGATCTCTCTGAACAGCTTGTTGTCTCAAAAGCGCTTTATTGAGGACATCTTTCTCTTTGACGAGGACGTCAATATTTCGTTTGTCTTCATCGATATATTTTTTGTAGTCTTCGATTTCTTTTTCGAATAAAGCTATCCTCTGACGAAGGTTATTGCGGTCTGATACGATTTCGTCTCTTTCCAAATTTGTAGCAAGAACTTTTTTCTCGAGACCTTCTCGAATTTTCAAAAGTTTGGTAATCTCATTCTTCAAACGTGTTGCTTCATCATGGTAGGACTGAAAGATACATATCGTTTTATTTCAGTGTTTAACATAGGGAACATGATTGATCTTTGGTTGTGTCATAATTTAATCATCTACATTACATTATATTATATCATTTTAACGTAAGTGTGCTATTTTTATATACTGTGGATAAGTCAGAAGTGAGTTTTGCATTAGGTATTTGGTAGTAGAAAATTCGGGTTTGAACTAACCAAAATGATATATTTTAGCTGAACAGGAATACAGTTTCAAAATATTTTACCACTTACACAGTACGAATATCGATACCAATAATCCTCTATTTTGTCGTCTGATGTCACATTTTGTTTCGACCAATGGTAAGGCGTATTGTAAGTTTGAATTTCCCTCCTTATTTCTTTGAATTTCATATGATATTTTATATATTTAAATAATAACTGAATGAAAAAAATACCTTTCAATTATAATATGACGATAACGAAGATTCAAGAAAATGATATTTGAAAAAAAATTAAATTTTATGCATATATCCTATTGGAGTGCTTATATTATACGTTTCTGAGAACAGATTCTATTCGAAAATTATCTAATAATGAAAATTCCCATGACTCGAAGTTTCTTATGAAATTTGAACGTCTCTTGAACTGAAAATACGGCGAAAAAAACGTAGACATGAAAAGGACATTCATTGATCCACTTAGAGGCATTCACTGTTCCGTATCGAAGATGAAATCATACATCTTTTGGGTGTCCTTTGCCGAAATTATTGAGTATTTATCGCTATCACTCAGAACCGTTTTTGGCAAGTGCATCATCGAGGCCAGCATCTTTTTCGAGGAAGAGGATGCGAAGGTACGAACCCAAAAGGCGGTATCATAATTAATAAATGCCAGACAGAAAAGAAACATGAAGTGCTATCGCTCATTTGACATAACACATAATTACTCCGAATTTTGTAATTTTAACAACTAAAAAGAAAACCGTGCAGAGAAAAAATGTATGCATGGACAAATCAAAAATTTCAAAGAATCCAGAAAGATCTTTACTTAGGTTCCTAAGCGATGCATTTATTCTTGAAAATATTCTTTAGCTCAACCCTTATTATAGAAATTATCATTCTATCTAATACAATGAATAATATTTTACTTCTTGTAACCATGTACATCAAAGAAAGGCATACATTTAATCTGATTTGAATTTGATTTGATATACGTTATAAGTTCTGAGCCAAGATGGATTGGACGAGCTGTAACAATTTGTTATCTATTCTGTGATAAGATGGCGAAGTTATTGAAGAGAGACCTCGTTGATTACTGATTTGAAATCCGACTCCCAGAAGCAAAGAATTTCACTAGGTTTTGGATTGAGGTGGCCTTTACTTGATGGAAATCCATAGTTATTACGCTATAAGGTAGACACGATTTAAATTTCCACAAAATTTATTGTCTTCGCCAAACACCACTTTGCTATTTTTCATAAACCTTCCCACACTGATATCACTATTCATAATAATTCGGTACATCCATATAAACATAAAATATCAGTATATATAATACAATTTCAACAAAGAAATAAATTTCATAAAACAAATAGCAGTTAACAATGGATATCAAGTCAAATTAATAGAAAATATTCTTGCTAAAAAACTACATAGAAAAGCTATCCAAGAAGTATACCCCACTTTGAGGACCCATGACAATAATTATAGAATCTTAACTTATTCAGGACCTGCTACGGAAAAAGTAGCTTCATTTTTGCATAAACAAAATTTAAAAGTAGCATATAGAACAGATAACACGTTGGGAAGGTTTATCAAGAATAACAAAGATAAAACAATAAAAGATGAAAAATCGGGAGTTTATAAATTGAATTGTGGATCTTGCTCCAAAGTATATATTGGCCAGACAGGTAGACCATTCAAAAACCGCATACGTGAACATCGTATGAATTATGAAAAGAAAACAACTCATTCATCATATGCCAATCATATTTTGGAGGAAGGCCATGACTTCGATAAAAATTTCGAAATTCTGCATGTTGAAAATAAGGGCATTAGACTTAATTATTTAGAATTTTTGGAAATCAATAAATTAAAAAATTCAAATTGTTTGCTAAATGATCAATTGGATCTCAATAGTTCCCCTTTGTTGAACTTATTCAATCAATAAGTAGTAACTATGGTCCGATATCATAATCATTATCCGTTGTAATTCTAGGAATCAGTATCAGTTAATAAGTTTAGGAATCATCATCAGTGTCAGTGGTATTATTCTAGGAATCAGAGATGATTAGAGTAGGCCCTGATATATTTAAGGAGCTTTTAACGAAGAATAATTTAGTGTTTAAATACATTCGCTTGATAAAGATACTGTGTATCGAAACATGTTGCGAAGACAATAAATTTTGTGGAAATTTAAATCGTGTCTACCTTATAGCGTAATTTTACTAGGTCTGAGTACAGATTTGATTTGAATCTTGCATATGTGGTTGCATAATTAACAAGTCTTGTGATAATCCCTCAATATTTTCTTTCCAACACTGTATCTCTATTTCAACCTATTTGAATCAGTTTATGTTTACATAATAGACAACTTTACAATAATTTACAATCCCACCGCTCTGTTACTAGTAAGGTAATTGCTGAAAGGGTATTATTTTTGTGTTATTTTAACATTATCATTTGCTTATCAACACTTCTCAACTAGTTCACACTTTAGCAAAAATAATCCCAACGCTAGATCACCAGATGTAACGGCTGCGAGAGTTATTGTAATTCTGCATGAACGCTTCTAGTATTTCATTTCTCTTTATGTAAATAATTTATCAACAAATACTTTACTAGATGGAATAATCGGCTAAAGGCTTTTGAATTCATTAAGGCAGCGACTGTCACCAGACGTAGATTTCTCTACGTCTAATTTTGGATGTTAAGGCAATTTACGAAAGGAACATGAATTCGGCCCTTTGCACGAAGAAAGGGTCTCTAGTGAGAAACCTATAGGGTTTAATTTCTGCTTCCTCGTATATTCTGAAATCTGAAAATAGGGCGGCTTGTAGGAAATGAAATCCTCTGATAACATTAGGTAATATATTAGCAACTAAATGAAAATAGGAACTTACAAAATAGATTTAAAATATATATATATATAACAAAAGAAATATGCATTGAAAAGAATTTATAACAAAAAATGACATTTACTTACGTACTATTTAGTTTAATCAAAATATTGAAAAATGAACTGAGACCGGCAATGGTCTTCTCTATGCATACAAAAAAATGAAAATTCCACAAACCGAAAAATGTATACTCAGAACACAGAAATCTGATGTACTTATATCTATAAATGCCTCTAAATTTGCCCTACTGGCTAAATGTATATTATAAGCCGCCCTACGGCCCATCTCAATTACTACTCGATGTCAGAGAGAGTCAGAACGATTTCTCAACTTGTGATTTAAACAAAAGATATAAAATTAATGATGGCTTTCTCTTCCCAAAAGTGAATAAAATGGTTATTTACGTTAACACACATCAAAATTGACATACCAAGTCTTCTGTCTATCTTGCATGGCTGTTTCCATTCCATTCCATAGATTTTTTTGGTATTCCAAGATATGGCACTTTGCACACGAATCAATTTGACATTATTTATTTTCCCGAAATTTTCCGACCGTAATTAGATTCTCGTAATGAAACGCGCCCCCATAATTTTGGAAGGGGACAAACCTGAAAAAGGCCGTCCCCTCGCGTTCGCGAGTTTGTTTCTTGACCGTGTCTCTAGATCAACTGCCCATTTAAACGTTTTCGTCCCCCCAATTCCAGCCAACTTAATTTTTGCAATAATGCATTTTCGAGCCTGCCGCCGACTCGGCTGATCCCAAGCGAAGGCGATGTTTTGTCTATCAAAAAGTTTACATGTTGAAATTTCATATCTCGTCTATACTGAAACAAAGACTTCTTTCATTGGGTGTTTCGTGAGAGGAATTCTCAAATGAAATTCCCATACGTTTGAATGAAACTCACATACAGGGTGCGAATACTTATATTGAGTTCACTTAAAAATGTCCAGCATTACACCACCTTTGACACCATGCGAAAGAATTTCATGAATTAGCTTATTAATTTCCAATTTGAAAGCCGTCTATTACTATTGTTTCGATACATATAAACCGTCGATTTTGAGGTACTCACCTTGATATCCAACATTCTTTCTTGCAGAATTTTTCTGGTTTTTTCAGTTTCAAAAAGGGAGTTGTTATAGTCATCCTGTAGTTTTGCTAATTTATTCACTGTGCCTTCGAGCTCTTTTGAAACTTTATCGTGTGCCGATTTAACATCCCTAACATCTTGTTCGAGCCGTTGTATCAGTTTTGTCTGTTGTGCTATCATGGCATTTAGGTCGATGGTTTGAGCTTCTTTCTCTTCGAGTTTGTATTTCAGCTCTACTATATCGTTCTCAACCTTCTCTCGGGCTCTCTTTTGGCGGTTGATTTCACCAGACTGGTCCTAGAAAGATTCAAAATGTTAAAACATGCATTGATAAGATGTATAAGTGAACACTCTACCTCTAGTTGCCCACATATTTCGTTGATTCGCATATCTGCATCTGAGTTCTTTCTTTCGAGCTCTTCTTGATAACCCAAAGCATTTTGAAGTTTTGTGTTTAACTGCGTCACTTCATTGATAAGACGATCCCTTTCCCTTTCTAAACCATCTTTATGTTTACTCAGTTCGCCCACTCTAACAATAATTTGAAGAAAATATTAGTATGAGTACTTATCAAGTTTTTCAGGAGGACATATTTTTGGCTTACTTCTTTTTCAAATTAATGTAAAAAACATCCAGAAAAACAGAAGGCTAATTATGTTTATTTATCAATATTCAATGTATAATATGCCCTTTATTGAAACACTAATTTATAGTGAAATATCATGTAGATCCAGAACAAGATAGGTAAATCTCTTACTCGTCTGTATCTTGATTCATTTTATTTTTGAAGTCGATTTCTGCGTTCAAATTCTCCACTTGTTTTCTCAGATTATCAATTATCTCTTGGGCAAGTTGTTCTCTAGCATGAGCACTGTCCGCTAGTTTCCAAGCTTCATTGACTTGGGATTTTAATTCCTTAATGGTTTTCGCATCTTCATCGACTAGTTTCGACATCAATTCCACTTTTTCGTTCCTGTGTTGGATTTCTTGTTTCAAGTCTAGTGTTTTCTCCTCTAAGTCCTGTTTTTTCGTGAAAGTTTGGTAGAAAGTTTCGAATAAACTGTTGTAATCGTCAGCAAATTGGGAAGCTTCCGGATTTTGTTCCATTTCTGCCAGAGTCTGAAGAGGGTTGGAACACATATAATTATCAGTGATATGTGATATAAATTGAAAAAATGATCAGTTGGAGGTGTTTATGTTTCTCATTGAAATTTTTTGCCGTCGTTGTTAAATACAAATATTCTCTCGTTTCTAGTGTTTCAACATCAACTCTGTTACCCTATACTCAATCAGTTATATTATATTTGCGGAAATATGAAATATCATTATGGAAAAACAACGAGCCACAGTACAGAATTCAGCAAGACCATATTGCTCTTTTGAGAAATCTTTTGTTTCTCAACTTTTAGCAGTTCCATCCCAGTTGACGGTATGCTCAAAAAGACTATTATTGCACTCTCATAAAAACATGAATATTGAATGTTTTCAGTCAGCAAATGAATATTTTCAATGATTTTTAATATATGATTTTACCTTTTCTGAATATAAGAGAATATAATTCAAAGTAATAACGAATAAATACAAAATAACTGACATTGAAAAAATTTGAAGCAAGAAAATTGAAACAAAAAATTTGAAATGGATAACTGATAACTCCAACGTATGATTGGAAATGAAATCAAAGATCACCTAAACTATATATCAATCTATATATCACAATCTATAATGTCTTCCTATTTATGAAATAAAATATACGCATCTCTTCTCAAAAATCTTCCAAAATATTCATTTCGTGTTCAACAACCAAAAAAAATCATCAAGAGAGGTGAAATTTGGCAAAAAATATTCTGGCAACTATAAAAACGTGAGTACAGGTTTGTTTGAACTACAGCTTCTAGTTTGAAAAATGTTTGCACCAACTTACTCATATGTAGGTAGCTGTTGATATGTGGTAGGACATCATCATGAAAATTGAGAACACTTTCTATGATATCAAGTGGATTTAGTCTATTCGCCGGTTTGCAAATTAGCGTGGAGGAATATGCCCTTTCCATTTCCGAATAGAAGGATAATTATGGTGCATTTTGACTTATTCCTAATTAACGGGACCAGAATTTTTCAAACCTAGCCGATTAAAAAAGTAAATGAGACCAACGGTTTAACTGTTCGAAAAAAGAGCAAAAAATTAAAAATCACTACTACTATTATTCCAATAATCTAAACAGTTGGTTTCATTTTACGAAATGGGGTCTACACAAACCTTATTGAAATTTCTTTCTATAATGGGAAAGAAGTGGTCAGGATTGTCGGGATCGAGGTCATCTTCCTTCCTTTCTTCTCCCTCTTCATTTCCTTCACTGAAGTCACTTTCATCCATTTCGATAATTTAGCACCACAAACCAATTCTTGCAATAAAAATAACTGACGAATATGTCAGTATTTTCCAGACTGGTTTGACATACATCATTATTTATTTCCATGGATTTCATTTCAAACTAACGAACTACCTATTGTTATCAAAGTCACCAGAGATACAATACAGGAACTTATTGATCAAACTTGCTATGTAGAGTATAGACCAGGGTCAGACCAGGGTAGATAATTTTTGAAAACAAAGAAATAATAGTAGGATGAAACCTTTTGGGAAAGGAGAAGAATATTATAAAAATGAAAGGAAAAATAATTTACGGGCGATCTAAGGTCGGGAAGTGTAATGGGGGTGAGTATTTAAGTGTGAAAAATGGTTTGTCTCGATTTCCGGCAAAACTACAAGTCCTATGAAAAAAGTGAAATGGCAAAGTTGTAGGTAATGAAAGGATCTACAGCTTTCGTTTCCAGACATTTTTCTATAACTTCAAATCTATGTGAAAAATTCAAAAAAACAAGTTTTTGTTTTTTTCTTTTACAAAATAATTTGTCACGAAATTTGGTGAAAACTTACCTTTTATTCATGTCCCAAATTTATTTGATTCAATTATTTATTTTTTCACCTCATTTCGACTCTGTATCGAAAAAGCACCCTCATTTTCAAATCGAAAATCCTCCTGAAAAAATATCAGCTTTTTTAAAAAAGTTGGGGTATGCTTTTTGTTCGATGGAATCTCTACTTTCCGATGGTGTAAAAATAATTTAATTACTAAGTTAATGTTCTCAGAAAATGCTCGAATTCGCATTTTTCTCTTTTCATGACAATTTTTTTTGTAAAAGAAAAAACCAAAAACTTGTTTTTTTTTTTATTTTTCACATAGACTTTGAGGTTAAGGGAAAGAGTCTGGAAACGAAAGTTATAGATCCTCTCATAACCTACAACTGTGCATATCCTTTTTCCCATCGGACTTTTAGTTTTGCCGAAGGTCGAGACAAACCATTTATTACCCTTTAAAAACTCACCCCCTTACACATCTCGACCTCAGATCGCACGTTAATAATTTTTTCCTTCATTTTTATTATACTCTCCTCCTTTTCCAATAGGTTTCATCCTACTTATTTTTTTCACTTTTCATCATTTTTGAAGACTTCTACCCTGGTCTAGAATCAGAGATAAGCGATATATATTTTATGTGTAAACATTTGTGGAAGATGTGAAACTGGCAATGCTATGACTAATAAAAAACGATTCCTTGAATGAATCTCTGGAATCGGCACTCAAATATTAAAAATTTCACGCCACTTCTTGTAGTTTTCATCAGAGAATATTTATTGATATAGTTATATTAATACTCCGTTAATTTCTAACACATGTGCCATGGAATGGCGTATCATTGCTGTTAAGTTTTGCATTCTTTTCTGTAAGTACCCTCTGAGAATTTTAGATTGGCACTCGACTCAGCTTTTCTTTTTTGAGGATTTCTCTGTCGGAATTCAAATCTTCTGTTAGCTGAAACCAGCAAAAACGAACAGAATAACGAAAATAACGAATTGGTAAATATTCATTCACACTAGTTTCAAAAAATTGTTGATGCAAATTTACGTATTTGAAGCCGCTGAACACGAATCCGAAGTCAAAAGGGGGCGCTCTCCCTTCGTTCCGAAGTTACCGTCCTTTAATGTTCGGAAAAGAGGCGCGATACACGTTCATCTGCTCATTCTAACCAAAATATTGTATAGGGAATTTACAACATTCAACGGCCCTTCCGACCTCGGATTCGTCTTCAGAGGCTCAAAATACGTAAGTTTGTACATTTTTTCGAAATTGGGAGCTGCGCGATAAATGAATATTCAAATCAACGATTTAAACACATGTTCTTGAATTGTAGGTATTGAAATTGACCTGTTTAATTTGAGGAGTAGGAAAACTCGTGACGAGACCTAAAAATAGGCAGAATATGAGGCTCCGACGACAAGTCACAAATCCTTTCCCTGTGACCCTGTGAACACCCGAGGAGTAGGCCGCCGATTGAGACCTCAGCGTGAAGTCACATTATTCTTTCTTGGAAATGGCTTCAAAATCGGAGTCGGTCAAAAAACTGTAGACGATGTTCAAACCGAACTCAACCATTACATAGAACTGACTGCGGAAACCGAAATCCGAACGGAACTCGTACATATTATAAGTAGGCATATCGAATGATACACTTAAAAGACGAGGTATATGTCGAGATACATATCAAGAATTTCTATGGAGTAATCGTTTTTTTGAATATTTTTTGAAACTGTCAAAAGAAGCACTTTTTTTACATCATCTGGAAGCTGATTGAACCAATCTAGGGCTTGTTACGTAGTTCTTTCTTTTCCAATATTTGCCGCTTATGGTAGTAGGTAAAATAGTGCAGTATAATCTGCAAACAGTATTATTTGACTGTTGAGTCGTATGGTACATGTCGTTGATATCTAGCAGAAGAAAGAGAGGGACCAATTCGACTTCCTTGGAGTACACCACCGGTTACTAGCGGTTTTTCACTTGATAGCCAATGATTACTATGAAATGCCATCGGTTGCTCAGGTAACTAATGAATGAGTCGAACACTTTGTTATTGATATCAATCACTCAATTTATGCAATACTAGTTTACGGTCGACAACGTCGAAAGTATTTCTGAGGTCCAGGAACATTGCCATGAATCCCTTTCTTTCGTCTATCTGTTGTTGTACTCTTGATCAGCACAATTTCAAAGATTTTTGTAATTACTAATATTTCTCTGTAGTTTTTCTAATGTTATTGGGTTCACTTCTTTGTATAGGCGTGATTTTTGCAACCTTGAGATTGTCGGAAATGTTCCATTTGCTATATTTCGGTTGATCATTAATGGTGGTACTGGAGTTAACAAAAAATGTTTCAGTGATTTTTAGAGGTGTGATCTAAGATCTAATTTTGTCATAGCCAGGCGTTGCATTTGTTTTTAACGGTTTTAATCATTTCATCTTCAGCTACTTTTTTCAGACACAATGATGCGTTTCTCCATCAGTATTTTGTAGACTTTTTGGGTTTGTTTCCCATTTTAAATTCAAAAAAATATCACTCATTTTGAAAGTTCCTGAATTGGGGGAAATAGGTTGTTATTTATAGGGTTCATTTTGTATAGTTTGTAGGCTATATACCTTTCTTTCATTATTTTACGATTTTCTTTGTGAACCATCCTTCTCTTATTTGAATATTTTTCTGTCATTTTTACTTAGCTTTGATTTATTTCAACTAGTTGATAGAATTCTAGGGATGGAACATTGGTCGAACCCAATACTTTTTCAATGTTATTCTTTTGCAGCAGCTCATAATTGCATAATTCACTTGTATAACTTTCTCTCTGGGTTTTTTTCATGGCTTCACAATGAAAATTCGATTGAATGTGTTCAACATCGCTAGAACGCAGTTTTGAATTTTTTAAATAAGAAGTCATTCCTAATTTTTGGGGATGACTTGCAATCATTGAAGGGGGGGAGAGAATATTAAACCAAATACATTATTACCAACAACCTGAAGAAGTTGATTCCATGGTGAAACAACCGCATTTAAGCTACATACTAACGTGATCACATCCTATAGGCTTGCCCAGGGAAGTCTAGCGTTTATTCCGGTATATGTATTCAGTTATTGTATAATTTAAGCAAAGCGGGAAAAGTACAAAAAAAAATCAGAGATCATTCAAAACCCCCAAGGATCCATTATAAAGAAAAATTTCCGATAAAAGACTATTTTTGAAAAAATGTAAACAAATTAATGAAACAGTGTCGAAATGGCGCGGAAAAAAACTTTCACAGCTTTTTAAATATTTTCTTATGAAACAATTCGTCCGCCCGCCTCCAAGCGAATGCATAGACAACAGAATTCCTATAGAGAAAGCGGCAGCTGAAATGAGGAGAGTTTTGGGTCCCTTTATCTCGAAAAGTGTTGAGTTTTCGGAAAAAATGATAAGGGTCATTTTTGTAGATAATGAGACGATCTTTAATTATTTTTGTATGAACGAAAATTCTCTAATTCGTATATTTAGCCAGATATTGGCGGGAAACCCATTTTTCTGGGTTTGGGGGACCATTTTCGGCCATTTCCATGAACGCAATCGTGTTAAGTTTTGGGTCCTTTGAAAACATCTGTGACGACATACAAATTGAGCCACAAGCCACAAGTGAAGAACTCATAGACTTATTCACAGGTTCGTCCCTTCATTTACTGGACTATATCTTCACTCCCAACTGGAATAAAATAACCGCCATCAGAGCCTTCGGTAGTAGTTAACCCTAAGCTTTCAAATTTTTTTATTCCTATGGGGGCAAACCTTTTAATTTTCAAATGAACTTTTTTCTCCGAGTTAAATTTTGGTTAGAAAGAAGTTATCTTGTTTTCATAGTATTTTTGCGATCCATGGATTGAATGAAATAAATGACCACATTCAAATGAACACAAAATGGTCAAAAATAATCTTTATTGGACATAATATCCCATAAACCATACTATAAATAAATATACAAGTTTATCACAAAAGGTTTCAGTACAATAATTAAAAACACTGCCTTTATTAGCCAGCGTTAATTTTTGTACTTACTCAAGATTACAGGAATTTTGAGGAAACATCCATTACAAGATTGAAATGTTATAGAAAGAAATTGCATATTTTATGAAATAAGGCTTTATGTGCTGTATTGACAGTCTGTAAATGCCTTATGAGAGTTATTTGAAAATCGTTTTCGGTCATTTAATTAATCTCATCCCGATAAAAAATTCTGGATCAGATAAATTCTGAAACGTGGAACAACTTTTTTGTGAATATTATGTTTACTTTCAGAGAATTCGTTACACTGATGGACATCAATTTTGCATCAAGTTGTTTAATTACCTAATTTGACAATATTTTTCAACAGTTATCCAAATACTTTGAGAAAACTATAAATATCATCAAGCCAGAAAATATCATCATATTAAAAATTTGATAAAGTTTGCTGTGAACTTTTTACTGAAAAATTGAGAGATTCTAATAATAAACAGAAAGATGCTGTCGGATTTTATATAATAAAAATGGACAGATAATATTACTTCAATTTATCCATTCATCTCTGTTTATGAATGTCAGGAACATTAATCATTTTTTGAATAAATATGGCAGATTCATCAAGAGAATGGAGAAAATGTTCAATTATTTGCAATGAAATTCTTCAATAAGAGTTGATTACCCATCTAAATGTATTGATTCAACAGATGGAAATTCTCATGCTTTCGGGGTTGTAAGAAAGATATTCAATGTGAAGATTTTAATTTTTACATTCTGATATCTGATAACTATTCTCATATTATCAGAAATGGAACTCTGTAGAGCAATTCACAAAGTGACATGAGCTCAATCACACAAATATAAAATCATACATTTTTTGGGAGAATGATATCAAAATCAATCTCTTGTAAAGCATGGAGATAATACCTCTTCCTTTGAAACAATTAATTTAGGAAATTCTTCAAAAATGTTGTCCCTATCGTTTCATTGAACAAAGAAGTGTGAATACTTGATTGCCTTTTTGTCATTAGAAAGACATCAAAGGGCCATAACTTGAAAATAAAAAAGAAGCACACCACGTTTTGACTTGTGTTCCGAGGATTAAAATATGTGAGTCAACTAGTGTAATCAACTATAAACACAATAACATCCAAAACTTGTCATCTGATAATTGCTAAGGTGCAACATGATGTTGGCAGTGTACTTGATGGTGATTGGGACACCATTGTGACGTTATAGTATAGGGGCGTTTAAAAGTTTGAAAAATATTTTTGAAATCATATTATCTGCCAATTTTTATATCAAATGACACAGTATCTTGGAATCTCACAAGAACTTGTATCAGTATTTTCAATATGAATCAGCAAGTTAATTTCGATTGCTTAGAGTAGTGGGTATTTTGTTTTGATAATTTCAGAAAAAAACGTTTGAAAAATCTAGCAACACACATATAGTAACCTTATTGTGTTCAAGAAAACACTATACACATAAGGCATTATCAGACCTGAGAACTTCTAGTCATTAAGTAGTAGACAATTGCATATGAGAAGCACACTGTATCAGACAAATTTGAATGAAATGCACAATAAAGTCAGTCAGTCTTGGTATGTTTATCCATCCCTCCGAGGCTAAATCGTGTCCAAACGACCATTGAAAATTTCATGTAATAATATAATTATCCTGTATAGTTCAGAGTTATGAATAATGACATTTCTATGGTCGAGGAAATCACCAGTGTACCAGCAAACAAGCACAGAGATAAAAATAAATACTTGTGATATCTTCTGAAATATATTGTTTTCATAACACTCATAAGCTGAAAAATATTTAAAATGAGTTTGAATATACAATTTTTGAGCTGAAAAACTTCAGTTATTTCAAATAGAACAAAAGTAATTTCATTTGATTGAGATCTGCTTCCTTGATAACGTCGGACAAAATCAAAATATATTTTTCATGTATTCTGATCTGTGGATTGAGGAAGTTATTGTATAGCAATTGAAACTACAATTTTTGAGCTAAGAAACTTCCGTTATTTCAAATAGAACAAAAGTAATTTCATTTGATTGAGATCTGCTTCCTTGATAATGTCGGACAAAATCAAAATATATTTTTCATGTATTCTGATCTGTGGATTGAGGAAGTTATTGTATAGCAATTGAAAATACAATTTTTGAGCTAAAAAACTTCAGTTATTTCAAATAGAACAAAAGTAATTTCATTTGATTGAGATCTGATTCCTTGACAATGTCGGACAAAATCAAAATATATTTTTCATATATTCTGATCTGTGGATTGAGGAAGTTATTGTATAGCAATTGAAAATACAATTTTTGAGCTAAAAAACTTCAGTTATTTCAAATAGAACAAAAGTAATTTCATTTGATTGAGATCTGATTCCTTGATAATATCGGACAAAATCAAAATATATTTTTCATGTATTCTGATCTGTGGATTGAGGAAGTTATTGTATAGCAATTGAAAATACAATTTTTGAGCTAAGAAACTTCCGTTATTTCAAATAGAACAAAAGTAATTTCATTTGATTGAGATCTGATTCCTTGATAATGTCGGACAAAATCAAAATATATTTTTAATATATTCTGATCTGTGGATTGAGGAAGTTATTGTATAGCAATTGAAAATACAATTTTTGAGCTAAAAAACTTCAGTTATTTCAAATAGAACAAAAGTAATTTCATTTGATTGAGATCTGAATCCTTGATAATGTCGGACAAAATCAAAATATATTTTTCATGTATTCTGATCTGTGGATTGAGGAAGTTATTGTATAGCAATTAAAAATACAATTTTTGAGCTAAAAAACTTCAGTTTTTTTCAATAGAACAAAAGTAATTTCATTTGATTGAGATCTGATTCCTTGATAATGTCGGACAAAATCAAAATATATTTTTCATGTATTCTGATCTGTGGATTGAGGAAGTTATTGTATAGCAATACATGTGTGTGAGAAACTATATTGAACTTTCAAAATATATATATATATTTCCTGCTTAACATACAATTAACATACAATGGGAAGAAATTTAGTGACAATATAATGCTCTCAGATCAATATTTACACACTGACTGTGACAGTAATAATCAATCAATGATTTTTTTCATTTTTTTTCTGTTTGGAAGTATATTGGATAGAATGAAAAAAAAATTATTTCAAAAATCATTTCATGTATTTTCAAATTTCTTGAGTGCAGTGAGGGATGTTTGCACTTTTCTCTAGTTCATTTCTTCCAACATATTCACTCATGAGACCACGTTTAATTTTCATAATGATATGCCTTGAAGTATAAAATTCAATATATTTACAAGTTACTTTAATGTCAAGAGAGATATACTGAAAACTACAAACTATGTACGATGATAAAAGCATTTTCATTGAATGTATATGTCATCTTCACAATCATCTTTAAAATTTTTTTTCGTAATTTTTGAAAAAATAATCATAAAAATATATTTCTCATATCTTCTCTCGAAACAGTATATTTCAGAAGATTTGATGGTAATAAAAACATTTAATATTTCACGTAATTTAAAAAAATTAAAAGTCATGTACATAAAATGAAATGAAAAACAGAACAGACGTCACCTTTTAAAAATCTTCTAACCAAATATTTCTTAAAGTCAATCATTTTTCTTCTACTCGTTTATTCATTCACTCACTCCAGTCACGCTCTCAATATACAAAACTACACCATAAGAAAAAGTATCAAGTCAACCTGAATGTCGAATAAACATCATGACGAATAATATTGCAGTCCGCACACACCAAGCGAAGTCGAGGAAAAAATTCAGTAGTTAACAAAAAATATGTCTTGAACTGGTAAGTTAAGTACATTGATGAACAACCTTGATAACCTTCACTCACATCGTGAAAGGCGTTAAATTGTATATAAAACATTTATTACAAACCCTAACAGGCTTCGGGTGACCAAACTTGGGAAGCGGGATACTATTGGACGAGCATCTGGCGCAAAACACTTTGCCGCAATTCCTGCAATGATGCCGACGTTTTACTACGGTGAAGTTGGCTCCGCAACTCATACATTTCGGCGCCTCCACGTCAGGAATCCACGTCGGAGGTCTCGAAAAATCGTGCTGCTCGTATCGCTCCCTACTCTCATTGGTTTCATTGGTTTGAGCGATGGTCTGCAAGTTAGCGAGATCCTCACGTAGAGACGCGTATCTGTTCAAGTCTGAAGATAAAGAGCTCAAGCTACGCTCGTCAGTCTGCAATTGTCTCGGGTGGTTGGAATATTCCGAAGGGCAGTCTTCCGAGTCCAGGTGAAAGAAAACATTCGTGTCGAATAGGGCTTCCTGAGCCAAAATGTTGGGGTCAACGGAAAATTCGTTATTTTCGATAACATCGTCTTCTGGCGGATGATATTCTATGGACACGTCCAAACTGGGCGTTTCGAGCGTTTTCACGGATTCGGGACTAGACGCGTTGATTAAAAAAACCGATTTCAAAATGTTTCTCAAGTCACAGGCAAAATTCGTTTGAAGCTGATCTGCCACTCCAGCGATACATACAAATAATCGATGAAGTAGATCTTCACTCGACCTGCAAAACGATAAAAAAATTATAATTCCTATCTTTTGTGTTTTTCATTTGTATTTTCTAAATAATCTATAATATGTATATTCCTGTATAAGCATTAGTTTCTCGGTAGTGTAGAGGTTAGCACATCCGCCATTCAAGCGTAAGACCGGGGTTCAAAGCCCCGCCAGGCCACCGTGCCGGGTAATCACACGTGGAAAGGTTAGGCCTCGTTAATCCATTGCTTGCACAAGTTTTGACTTCTGAGGGTTGACGTTCGTCAGTTGGATAACTGAACGAACAATTTCAGAACAGCAATAAACAAATGCTATATTTTCCAAGAAACACATGATTTCAATAGAATACACAGATATGGGAGAAAAAGGCATAAAATCAGCCAAAAAAGTGACCTAAATAAAACATCAACTAAATAATTGCATTGCATTATTGTGTCATTTCAAATTTCAGCACTATATTTTTTAAATGAATTAAATTCTTAACGTTTATTCTTTCAAAGTGCATAGAAATCTACCCATATTAGTATTTGTTTTCATTGAGGCCACATATGAAGTAAGAGAGGATTTATGGAATGCATAACTTCAACAAAGGAAAGTTACATCTCCGAGCTAAAAACTGTCATTTCTGTTATTCTATTATTAGTTTGATCTACTGAATAAAAATCGGTTATGTAACAGAAATGAAACTCCTGTACTAGGACCATAGGCATTTTGAAATACCTGGAGTGGCTGCCAGTACTACTCAAAAATGGTTTTTGAATCCAATATAACATAAATTCAATAGTCGAAGATGAATGAATATACGAAAACCAAACAGGTACAGCATTTCTCCTTCAAATTTAAATTCGTTTCTACATTTTTTAACCAGAAATGAGCAAGTCATATTGCCAACCACGGCATGCATCTTAGTTGCAATTAGTTGGAGATATCAAAGATAAGTCCCTTTCTGAATTCAAGAAACAAACCTGGAGTCTCAATATATATCCACAGACAAGAAGATATTATTCACAATATATTCAATCCAACTCATTATATTAATAAATAAGTTAAAATACGCGTTTGTAACAATATTCATGTCTTAGATTAGATTCCTGTAGCCAATTGATAATTCAATAGGAATTTAAATAAATTGAGTGCATGAATACAAATGAAAAATGTAAAAATATATAAATATAGGATGTTTCAGTAAGGTGTACTCACAATGTTTCAATTTCTAGGATTCGTATTGGGCAGTTGTTACCAAAACTTCTTGAGTAAAAGGAAATTGAAATATAGTTTCAATATCATTCGTAATTCTTTTAATTATTGAATTTTTTATCATTTTAATTCAATTATTTAATTTTTTTTGATAATAATAACAACGATTTATTTCCTAAGAAACATATACATGCTTATTGTAGGGAAAATTAAACTGATGCCATACAATAAAAGTAGAATAGAAATAGAATACAAAAAATGAGTAATGAAATCAGATCTTTATATGGCAATAAAAAGAAAAAGAAATTATGATAATAAATGTTTTTTTAAATTATTTTTGAAACGAAATTTTCCTTATTTCTTCAATGAATTCGGTAGACCATTGTACAGTTTTATTCCGTTGTGGTAAACAGATTGCTGTCCTATATTTGCTTTATTTTCATCAATGCCAAATTTTCTGAAAACCTTGTTGAGTTATTGCGTTGATCACTATTCATTTTGAACATCAAATCTGAATGCTTGAAATTATTTTTGACCAGGTGAATAAATGTGCAAATTTTAAACGTGTATAATGAAGAAATATCTAGAACTTTTCTTTGTTGTATAAATTAGCTGTTGGTTCTTTTTGATCAAGTTTGTGTATACACTTTATAATTTTATTCTGTAATGTTTTCAATGGTTTCATAACGGTTTTCGGAGCTGCCGTCCAAATCGAAATCAAGTATTGAATTTTGGAATATACTAAAGAAAAATAAATTGATTTTAGACATAATAAAGGTAACATATTTCGAATTTTAAAACAATACCAATAATTGGAGAAATTTGTTTTCTTAATAACTCAATATGTTTGTTCATTAAAATTCCTAAAAATTTCACTACAGGAGAATACATAATATTTTCATTATGGAATCTGATAGGATCTTTTGAATGGAAAAGGTGGATTTTCTTGAGATAAACATATATGAGGATTTTTCAATATTCAAAGTTAGTTTATGACTCAGCCATGATGATATTTCAAGGAGGTCATTGAGCATAAAGTTATTCCCAGTTGTAGTACCATCAGCAAACATTTTGATTTATTCAACTTCAAATTAGACAGGGAATTTATATATCAGAGGAAAAGCAATGGACCTAGAACAGATCCCTGAGGATCACCACATACAACTGTTTCTAGTGAACTATTTTTGTTTAATCCAAAAAAACTGTTTTCTATTATAAAGATAATCTCGAAACCAACTGTGAGTGGTTCCTCTTATGCCTATTTGATGAAGTATATTCAGTAAAATTTTGTGATCTACAGTATCAAATGCTTTTCGAAGGTCTAGTGATAGTAGGCCACATTTTTTATTACAATCTATGTCAAGTTGACATTGAGTAATAACATCAATTTAATTAACTTTAATTCAATTATTTTTCAATTTGATATATAACTACCATTTAATTTTTCCCAAACCAATAAATCAGTTACTAGTCAGTTAATATTGAAAAAATATTTTCCTGATACCCTGCACTTGCTTTTTGATATATCATAATGTAAATGATGCACTCAACTCTGAGACGAAGAAGTATTGAAAGAGTTCACATCACCTATATAAATAGAACATCATCTCTTCTTTTCAAGTTTGTCTCAATATAAAATCATTTTATCAATGATACACATGCTTCTCAAATATCTCACCTGTATCTAGCTCTGACTTCCTTCCTACTAGCCAACTCGGCAGCTTGCATTGCCAGCGCGATTTCCTCATCGTCGGCGCAATTGCTGTGGAAAGACGAAGTTTCTGAACTTTCGGAGCTGGGAAAGTCTTCGTCGACAACCCTACTCGCCCTATCGTGCGCCTTCTTCGCATTCGTAGAAAACGACAAAGAGTTGCTGGTGCCAGGCGTGTGGCAAGATTTCGCTCGGACCGTATTCTTAACGCCCAACGTTGAACGCTGAAGAGGAACTTTTTTGGAGTTACAACTGCAAGTCGCTGAAGAAACCTTATTGGTGCAACCGCAGCTTTTGGACTCGTTCACGTCGAAACTGGGCGACCTGTCCAAACTGGTAGTTTCGGTACAAATACCAGAATCGTTGGGTGACTCGAGATCCTCGAGATGTGACATGGGTTTAGCATCTTTGGAATTGGACAGAACTTCGTTGGTGGTCAGAATGGAGGAAAGCGTGGCGGCCGCTACCGAAATCACTTCCAAGGAGTCGTGATCGGGGGGCGAATCGTGGCGAACCCTATGAGAAGGTGAAACAGAAGAAGCAGCAATGATGGTGTGGTTGAATACGGTTCTAGGTATCAAATGACCCGAAGTTGAGGGTACGTCTACGATATTGGCATAGTTTCGTTGCGGAGATTTCTGAACACTTTCTTGTTTGCTAACACTTCCGATGTGATTGGCACTTGTCGAAACAGAACTGAATAGACAGTCTTGATAAAAATGTTTTTCCGTGTAAAATTGGTTTATAAAATTGTCTAATTCGCTATCGACACCTACATCACTAACCGATTTAACGTCACTAATCTGCTCGTTATCACATAATAATTTTTCCAACATGTACAATTCCCGCTTGTTCAGTATCCACAGCAATTCCCGAATTTTATGCAACAGAGTCCTGAACGGTCGGAACATTTCGCTCATCTCTTCAACGGGTTTGTCGATGTATAAAGGCCCGTTGGGAAAGACTAGAAGGCCACTGACGATCGCTAGACGAGGTATGGTGAACATGAGAGCGGGATCGCAGTCGTCCACCATTTCTTGAGTCAAGAGTTTCATTTTGAGGGCTCTCTGCACGGTTTCCGAAAATAGAACGCAGATGAGCTCCTGCAATTCGTACTCTAGAGTCGATTTTACAGGCACCATTGCACTGACGTACGCCAATTCGAATTCCGCGAAGAGTTTATCGAATATTTTGAGGCTCTCTAGCAGCATCTCTGTAACTAATTCGTTGGAGTCGAGCTTGATTGGTCCGTTCGGAGTGTTGTTTCGAAGACACGCGTCTCTAAGAAGGTTCCTCACGTTCTCTAGGCTTTTTGTCACCGCTTTAGCCAAAGGTCGCATCAGGGTACTTTCAGATTCTCTGTTCATGATGGACGAACCGGCTGCAAGGCACTGAAATGGATAAAGTTCAGTTATGTGGATCCTGCTATCAGAAACTAATAAAACTATACTCATCAAAAAAGTCTAGGGAACAACTATTGAAATTCATGTAACTATCCAAGAGCAACTGGTATTTTCCTGAAAATGAATACAGATATTCTTCACAACCATTATCTCATTCAATATTCGATAGTTGTTGCTCTCGAGAAGAGCCCGTCACAAATAGTAGTCAATATTCCGTATTTATCATTGGCAAATATAAATTTTATCGTTTTTATTCTTGCCATAAAAAAGGGTCCCAGATTATACCTAATTTATAATTCCAATTCCGAAATTGATGTTGGATATAACATCATTTTTGCCAGATTTAGCATTACTGAGATTTCAATTTCTAGGCACCTTTCCCCATTAACATGTTCAGGAAATTGGAGGTTTTGACCTCTCATGAATAACAATCAATTTCATATTTCAAATAATTGAATTCTTGCAGAATCATCTCTTGATTGTGTGTGAGTCGTTGGAAATTTTAAGATTGGGATATATGGTGGATTACTTTTCAACTCTGAATGAAAGTATACTTGTTCCATATCAATTACAGATCACAGTAATGTGAAGAGTAATCAATATTCAATATATACACATGCCAAATTGAGGAACAAAAAATAATGTTAACTTCCTGTATAAAATGAGATATCTACACCTAAGGCAGATCAAACAGGATTGTCGGTAAGGGTTTGGAAAGAGTTTTCATGTTCTAGCAATTGATAATGGTTATACTAGAGCAAGTTTCTGACTAAATGAAGTCAAAAAGTTTAAACCGTGCGAGGAATCACACATTAAAAGGTAGGACCCCGTTAATCATCAGCTCGCATAAGTTTTGACATATGAGGGTTAAAGTTCCTAGCGGGACATCAGCTGGTTACTAGAAAAACACATTTCAAATATTTCTTTCACTTGTTTATAAGGAGAGCATGTACTAAATGTCAGCATGTAAATTCTCAACACCCACCATACAATGGGGCACTTGTTCTAGTGAGAATTTTCATCGATCATTCAGCTCATCCTGTTCCCCAATCAGAACAGAGACTCTTCTCTTAAGACTTTGTCGTGTCATATTGCGGAATGACTCTGTAACTTTTAATGGCTGACAGGCCCGCTATGAACCATGCTGCTGCTGAGGTGCATAGCGAGTTAGTAGCAAGGCCTGATAGCTGAAATACCTCAAAGTTGATGGCGCTTCATATGAAAATACCATTAAAAACTTTTACTACTATTACTGATTTTATTTCTTCTATTTACGAGCATATGCTCATTGGATTATATTGAAAAATAGGAATATATCATCACATCATTTTCAGAAAATATTATTTCCACAAGTAAGGTGACCATGTGTCAAGACATGCATTCTGATATGACGATATCCTATACTGAAAGAATCTTGTTTTGTTTCCCAAACCATCACATATTATCACTGCATCAGTGCTTTGTAAATGAAAAGATAAAACAATGTAAATATGCTCGTTTATTTGAACTAACCAAATTGTTCCTCAAATATGAATCTTTCCTAGAAAATGCAGAGATAATTTTTAATAACAAATTATTAATTTTTCTGGAACCAGAATCGGCTATATATTCCATTGCTTTCTTTGTAAGTTTTTGAATTGGAAACATTCTTGAAGAATGCATTTTTTTCAAATCAAATATAAAAATATTTCATTATGGTTTAAACTTGTACTATGTATGGTACAGTCAAATTGACTTGAAAACCGCTAAAAAAAAATTATGTTCAAATTCAGAGTCAAACTTTGAATGTCAAAAGTAAATAAGAGAGGTGATATATGATTTTCTTTCAAAAATAAGATTTAAATATAATTCTAGGAAACCATAAGTTCTACAAAACTGTGCAAGTGTCCAAAAATTATATTTTTTGTTCTCTCTGACTTTCCTGAATTATCTCTTCAAGCGCAAATTTTGTATTGCTATAATAAGAAGCAAGCTAGTTCTGAGACACCTTGTATGTCGGACTGATCATGAATGGAACTTGGGAAATGTATTGAAGTGTCTAGTTGAATAAACTGAAATTAGATATCCAAATCTTGGCAATCATCCTGAATGAATGAAATAAGAATTAGCAACCCCTTCCCTTGACAAAAAGTATTAGTTTCCTATACGATTTGCACTTACAATTGTGAGTATAGTACAGGAAACTGTAATGTTTTTTGTTGAATATGGATTTTCATCAAGTATCGGCCAGTTCAATTAAACCCTTTCCTTACTATTTTCCTTTTCGTTTTTTTCCCAGAGATGTTTGAAAATACGGCATTGACTAGAAATATTGCAAATCTGAGTTGAATGTCAAGAATCCAAGATGAAATCCAAATAATATGAATGTCTGAACTATCTTTGATCAAAAAAAACTTCAAATGGCATACTTTCAAAAAAAAATGTACCCAAACTAATACAATAATATATTATCCAATACCTCTGCACCAAACCACAACTGTCCAGCAAGATTGTCCTGAAGCACATCCTCTGGAAACTTAACCCTGAAATCTCTGTCTGCTCTCTCGTCTCCAATCAATACGTCCATAATAGAGTTGGTTATTGTTAATACTTTGTCTTGTGCCTGCCGCAGTTGATTGACCAATGTTGTGCATCTCTCCGGGTCTTTTCTTCCATCAAAACTGTCTAGTTCATTCGCAACAATATTGAGATCTTCGTCAGCATAGAAAAATTGAGCTAGCAGGGATTTGTCATCTTTCTGAAAAGTGATATTATTCATTACGTTCAACAAATTGTTATATTTATTATTATTCCAGATGTAAAAGTCATTTTCCAGAGGGATGTATCACTTCAGAAATCTGGTGTTCAGAATTCACTAGAAACTTTGAAATCCATGTTCGAATTCAGAAAGGTTGAATTTTTGATTAAATTATTTGTAATTTTTTTTTCAGGAGCAGTCAGACATATCTTGTGGTAATTTTGTATATACTTTCATTTTATTTGGAGAAGAAAACACAAAAAAAATGTTCCTTAAAATCAATCCTCTTCACAAAAATACTCAAGTTTATTTATATTATTGATTTATTTATATTTTGATGTCATGTATGTATAGAGAGTACTAGATAGATCTCACTCTTGAAAGTTGAAGAAGAATATATTTTCCTGTTATAGGTGAAATTTATTTGTTAATTACATTCTTTTTACAATGTTCTCTGAATATTACATGGGGTTTTTCATAAATATGTAAACTTATGGAAAAAAATTATAGATGAGCCAGCCCTTCCAACATTCAATGAGGCCTGAACTCTTAGCTGGAGTGCTCATTTGATACTTCTGATAGTCTTTTAGGAGGAAGTAAATAGTTTATTGAGGGTATATGGAAAAGGCAGCCACAATAATTTAATCTGCCATTGCAAAATTGATAACTTATCTAGGTTAACAAATTTAATCAGTTTTGTAAGTTTTATAATTACCCATCATTCATCACTAATTAGTCTAATTGATGCAAATCTATATTAAAAAGATATGCTATTTACAAGATGTTTTTCAACAGAGCAGAGCAACTATTCTTTTTGAGCCTCTGAAATATTTTCCATTTTTGAAAATCAATATATTAGTATAAGAGGCATCAAAAATATAGTGGTGTTCTCTTGATAAAATGAATGAGGTTTCCTGATTTTCAAATTTGTCTTGGAAAAACATTTCCTAGATGAAAATGAAATGTTCTAGCATTTTCTTCAAATAGCTATGTTGAATGCATTTCTGAATCTGGGCATACCTTACCCCACAATTAAATATATTAGTTATGAATCGTCCTACAATTCACAATAATAAGATGGAAAATTGTGAAATGAAACTGCCTATGTTTTTAAACGTCTTATATTTGGAGCTAACGTTACTGCATTATCGTCCTATATAGACATTATCAAACAAATACTATAAACTTTATATTATATTATAGGATAAAAGTACAGCCACGTTAGTTACAAATATACCTAAGTACATTTGGAGAAGTATGGTATTCATGAAGTAACACAAGTATCAGATGAAAAAGTACTTTCTGTTGTTAGCGAGATAGGTGGTTTCATTGAACTCATCGAATGGTTATGGCACACTATAATATTTTATTCGTATTGTGAATAAAATAATCAGAATGAAATGAGAAATTTCATATTTCATTTATAACCAAACAATTATTATCATTCAACAGTATAAAATATTAAAAAAATCAAGAAGATTCAACTTTTAAAACGGTATGATATCAACCACAACATGCCTACTATCAATTAACTTTCAAAGCCCAGCAAACTATTCTCAAAAATATTACGATTGACTTTTTGTTATATCCGGGTATTATACTCAAGCTATATATTCGTTTAGCGGCCAGCACCTACTTTTGAAGACGTTTTTATTTTAGACCAGTTCACGTTTCAATTATTTTTTGAATGCAATGATCCACTGAATACTTATTGAGAAATGAGCATGTGAGTATATTATTGCATTTGTACTCACCTTAGGCTTATACAACCACTTTCGAATGGATTCCATCATGACACATTACTCAAGAAATATCACAAACAAAACTTTCCCATATTGTTTGAAGATAATTGATAAAGTTGTTTGGGTTTCATAAACTGGAACACTGAAGGTACCATGTTGACATGCATATGAATGTTTTGCAATTTTTTCATATAATATATGGTTTTCCACACAATGAAAATGTTTATATAGAATTTTCCTGTTTTTGTTATGAAATAAATTATAAACAATAAGAGAAAACTAGTACAACAACATCTATTAGAATTCTAAAAATGATACAAATAGCAGATAGGACGATAGGACTGACAGGACAATATGATGGTATGACAGTTGACAGTGACAGTAAAGTAAAGAATGTGGCCGCGTCTAACAGCTTACAGCGCTTAAAGCCGTTTCCCAAAATTTGACTGTTTTCCATGGAGAAATGTCATATTTTGTGAAGCGGCTTTGAGCGCTCTAAGCTGTTAGACGAGGCCATTTTATCATACATTTTGCATGTGATCGTCCTTGGTTCGCGTGAGTCTCATATGAAAGAAAATACAATAAGATAAGAGAGAGATGGTTTATACCACTTCGGTACGTATCGTAATATGCCTGGTATCTCGCTACAAAATGCCTACGAAAAATCATGATGTATGAGACATAAAATACTCCACGCTCCACACTCCATATCGTTCATAAAGTAATAGTGCACTTCGAGGGTGACGTCATAAAAATCGACACTCTCGCCCAGGCGTTCGCACTCCGGGATCATATATATGTCCGGGATGCATATCTCTCTCTCTATTTTGGTTGGTCCTTGCGTCCCGTCGGGGGTGCATTCGACCAAGGGATGCAGATCGAACGCCCAGACAATCAGTCAATTTTTATGACGTCACAACCATGGTACTGACTTCATGAACGATAGATACGGAACGTGGTGTATCACTTCACTTTGGTCATGGTTTAATGATTTCGCGTCAACAATTTCCATTTTATTGTTAGTAATTATATGTTCTATATAACATTGCAGTGAAACTTCGTTCACATATAGAATATGAATATTGGTATGATCAGCGAATTTATTGAAAATAATGAAGGAGAATAGCTAATAATTCTGAATTCACTTTCCTAATCACACATGAAAGTAACAAACCCATTCCTTCTTTGGTGTCAGGGCGTAATTGATCTCTAGGAAAAGTTTCAACATCGTAGATCATTTATATTTGGAAGAATATTTCAATGCCCAAACTTTCATTTTCCGTATGAACTTCTATAAGCGAAAATCATCAACCGCTAGATGGCGTTGCTAAATCCAAGATGGCTTCACTTTGGGGTGAACAACAAATTTTGGCCATTTGAAGTAATGGTGATATTAGTTCAAGTTTCGCATTCTTGAAGACTTGCTGAGTGATAATTACTATTTAAACTTCTTCAGTTGCTTTGTGTGCTAATGTAGTTACATGTTTGGATAGTATTACAGCCTCATTTTACTCGTGAGTGTTATAATTTGAACTACACTTCACCTACCTACATTCCAGATCAAAATGTCTATTATAGAATTGGAGCTACGTAGTATTCTGGATTACGTGGGCAGCAGAACTAGACCGTTGAAAGAGGGTGAAGCTGTGGGTAAAGCAGGGCATATCATTGCATATAGAGTGGAAGAAAGTAACCATAATAAATAAGGAGCTTATGTTTGCGAACATCAGCTTTAGTAGAGCATCCATACGAAATCAATACATTGTTGGCTGATGAGGGATGAAAATGCCAATGTTCCTGCCAAGCGGATTTATCTGGGATCTGCAAATATATTGCAACCCTTATATTATGTTAATAAGTAGGTAATGTCATTTCCTAAATATTATATAGAAGTAAAAGTTATTTTCATAAAATTTCTGCATGTAATTAGCTTTTTGTGCTGAATAAAGGATCAATATATCAGATTTAATAAAACATGTCACCGATTAGTGTTTCAACAAATGCTTTATTTTTATTATTCAAATGAATCATGAGAAAAATATGATTTTTGTTTAGCTACAAAACCTTTTTCTGTACTTATACATTGTATAATTCATGAGATACATTACTGAGTATTTTTATGGAACATAAGGTTTTTTCAAAAGAAAAAGCTGAAGAAATAGGTTGGGTACTTCACTTCCAGCGCACCAAACTTGTTTTTCGAAGAGTTGAAGCAATGGATGCCAATGAATCAGTGGAATGAATTGATTTATAGAGATCAAAAAATTGATAATATCAAGTGATATTAGTTGGGTGTTAGGGTAACTGATCTCACACCAAAGGTTCCAATCTTACCAATCATGAATGAATCATGCTTTTTTTCTTGGCAGTTATTCTACTGACTTATTGGGAAATAGTGTGAGAGGATGAAAACAGACTAGAAAGCTATGATTTATTTACATTAATCTAATCATACTTTGCTTCAAATATATATATATATATATATATATATATATATATATATATATATATATATTTAAACATTATATTATAGAGTCTTGAAAATGTCTTCGAAGTGGGAACTGAAACATCCACTGAACTTTATTTTCAGACGCTCTAGAAAGTGGAGGCTACTTACTAACATATTTTTAGTAATTAGTTTACTAATTTTCAATGTATTGTTCCTCCTGAGACAAAGCTTTTTGTCGTTAATGGGGAATTCATGTAGTGAAATAGTACTAGTATTATATAATGATCACTGAGACACCGAGCACATTCTTCTCGATTTTGTAGGAATACTTCAACGAATTCGTTGCATTTTGTTTTGTAAACCACAACAACACTTCTCTTTCACTCTCCGCACTTCTGTAGTGTATTAAGTTATAAATATTTCCAAAATAATAATTTTAAATCCAACACGCATAAGAATTAATATTTGTTGTTAACCTTCCGGTCAGTTCAAAAAAAATATATAGATGGCGACCACTTTGAAGTTTTAGGCTATTGTAAACTTTATTTCGAAGCTTTTACTAGCTTTCTTTCTACCTATATTTCGCCCGTCAGAGAAGGAAACGTCGTGCATTCTCAAGTGAATGGAAGTGAATGGAAATATCGAAATTATACTGTAGATGGCGTACCGAAAATACTTTTAATCCTCATTTCACAGGCATAGACTTATTATATTATTTTTCTGAAACTTTTATTTCCTATCCTATATAAACTCTCATTTAAGCCACACGTACACTTATTAATCTACCATACACCAGCGAATTCGTAACCTAACACAATTGTCCCAAAAATATATGACCTCGAGCGAACTTTGGCACTTTCATCGACACTGAGAAATCTAACAATATATACCAACAATGGAAAACTACATTAAGAAAATTCAAGTGACATGCGTCCAATTGATTAGCTATCTTCTTCTGGCTCACCAAAGCAATAGTATATTTTAGTTTTAGTACACTCTCATTAATGCATTTTGGGAAGGCAGTATAGTGTTGAAGCTTCATTATTTTATTACCTTTATGTCAATATTTCAGTCAAACGTCAAACTGACAAACATAAATTTACACCTATTTTACCTTTCAGAGAAGGAAACTTTGTCGTGCATTGTCAATCAAACGGAAATATTGACATTATATTGAAGATGGCGTAACAAAAACAATTCAAATCCAGACGTCTAACCGGACTAACCCTATCTCTATAAACAATGGAAAGGGCGTTGTTGTAAGGGTACCCAAGTTATTTCACCAGAATTTTTATGTATCTTGCTTATTTATATTGCCAAAAGATGGCGATCAATTCAGGAACAGAAGTGGAATTTTTATCAGGGTTGTGTTAGTGCCGTATATCATTCATTTTCTCATAAAAAATTTTAATGGTCGTACCATTGTTGTTTATAGAGATACCATTGTTGATTTTTTATAGAAATACATAGTCAACCATATAGATATATCATTTGAAGGGATGAGTACTACGGGTAGATGGCAGTGGTGATTTGGTTTCCAAGTAATGTTTGTTCCTTGGGATTTTGGGATCATGTCGTTATTGTCGTTGCAGTCTCCGAACACATCCGAATGATACACTGGTGCAAGTTTATCCTTTTTGACCTTTTTGCTTTTTGTCGATAGGCACACAATGAATGTGTTAGGTTAGGTTAGGTCAATAAAAAATTGCAGAATATTTGGTGAATTTAGCAATAGGCATCGTTTGATCCAGTGAATAGAGATTAAAAGAGGGGGCCTTACAAACGGTCCGGTAGTTCTGAATATTTGATAGGTTGTCTAGGATGGTAAGTGA